>JAVGWX010000022.1:51557511-51825011 GCA_036924085.1 Ariolimax columbianus
AGTCATATACCATGGCCATCAGCTTTCTCTAGGATCCACACCTCGCAGTCATATACCATGGCCATCAGCTTTCTCTAGGATCCACACCTCACAGTCATATACCATGGCCATCAGCTTTCTCTAGGATCCACACCTCACAGTCATATACCATGGCCATCAGCTTTCTCTAGGATCCACACCTCGCAGTCATATACCATGGCCATCAGCTTTCTCTAGGATCCACACCTCACAGTCATATACCATGGCCATCAGCTTTCTCTAGGATCCACACCCCGCAGTCATATACCATGGCCATCAGCTTTCTCTAGGTTCCACACCTCGCAGTCATATACCATGGCCATCAGCTTTCTCTAGGTTCCACACCTCACAGTCATATACCATGGCCATCAGCTTTCTCTAGGTTCCACACCTCACAGTCATATACCATGGACATCAGCTTTCTCTAGGATCCACACCTCACAGTCATATACCATGGCCATCAGCTTTCTCTAGGATCCACACTTCACAGTCATATACCATGGCCATCAGCTTTCTCTAGGATCCACACCTCACAGTCATATACCATGGCCATCATCTTTCTCTAGGATCCACACTTCACAGTCATATACCATGGCCATCAGCTTTCCGTTGGTTCCACACCTCGCAGTCATATACATTGTCTGGAATAACCAGACTGTTGAATGTGTGAGCCCTAGCTCTGTTGTTTCGCATCTGTTGCAGTACGGATTTAATACAGTTGAAGCTGAGCCAGCCTGCTGTTATCCTTTGTGATATCTCCCGATTTATTAAATGGAAGCTCATGATATTCTAAATTACATTTTCGACGAGACAATTTCCAAGACGTATATCTCATTTTGACCAGAAGGCATTGATCATGAAATTGGTTTTCTTTCTGCTGATTTGTAGGCCAACTGCAACGCTTGCTCTCCGCTTCTTTGACGTCGTGGCTGAGGATGACTATGTCATCAGTGAACCTCAGATGTGTAAACATTTCTCCGTCTATATTTATGCCATTTTCTTCCCAGTCATACCTTTTTAAAGGCTTTCTCAAGATCCGCTGTGAAGAGCTTTGGTGAGACTGTATCACCATGTGGAACGCCACGTTGCATCAGTATGGTGATTGGTCTATAGAAACACACACACAGTAGGTGAAATCTGTAAATAGGTCACAAATGGTTATTTATAAATAAAAAAACTAAATGAGATATAAACTTGAAAACCATTTCTTATTCCACTTACATTGTCTTTTTTTCCCCCTTATTTCTCTATTCCACAAGGCGGTGTGCGTTGCACTGTGGTTTTTATTTTGTACCTGTTGGCCCAATGCATCCGACTTCAGCGTGCATTTTATGTATGGGTCTGCTTCCTCTTGCATTTTCTAAGGGTTTGCTCCCTGGAGTTATGGCCGGTGCTGTGATGGAGATCGAACCCAGCACCTTCGGATTGTGAGCCATGTCACTTATCCACTAGCCCACACCGTCCCCACATTGTCCTTTATTTCTCAACATCATTTCTGGCAACATTGATACACTATGTGAAGTGCAGCCAGGAAGATTGTACATGACCAAATCCACAACAGAGGTATACATAGGAAACTACGCTATGGAATTCCACAAAGACTCACAAACATTAGACAGACGTATGAAAGTATGCAATGTAGAGTTATACACTGGGGACAACTCACAGAGCCGTTCAAAATTAAATTAGGGGTACGACAGGGTTGCCTACTGTCGCCTTTCCTGTTTATCCTGGCAGTGGACTGGATTATGAAAGTAACAACAAATGAGAGAAATGAAATCCAGGGGACCTTGAATAAACAGTTGGAGGACCTGGATTTTGCGAATTATATAGCCAAGTTACAAAGCCAAATGCAAAGGAAACTGGATAGACTTGATCATACCTCTAAACAAGTCGGTTTGAAGATCCATGAGGAAAAGACAAAAATAATTAGGACAAATGCAGCAAACACAGAACCAATCAGGCTGAGAGGAACACCACTGGAATAGGTAGTGGTATTTATATACCTAGGAAGTATCATCAACAAGGAAGGAGGGACAAACAAGGATATAAAAACATGGATACAAAAAGCAAGAGCTGCATTTGGAATGTTGAAACCCATATGGAACTCCAGGGAAATGAAAAGGAAGACAAAAATAAGGATTATTAATTCAAATTCCAGCTGTAGGGAGCGGAAACATGGAGGATGACTAAAGGCAATGACAGGAGACTGCAAGGTTTTGTCAACAGATGACTGGGGGATGACCAAAGGCAATGACAGGAGACTGTAAGGTTTTGTCAACAGATGCCTGGAGGATGACCAAAGGCAATGACAGGAGACTGTAAGGTTTTGTCAACAGATGACTGGAGGATGACCAAAGGCAATGACAGGAGACTGTAAGGTTTTGTCAACAGATGACTGAGAAAGATTCTTGGTTGACAAAGTTACAAACGACAGACTGGGAGAGAGTGGGACAAGGTAAATTAGAACAGGAAATCTTAGGAAGAAAGTGGAGATGGATGGGTCATACATTAAGAAAGCCCCAGGCCAGTAACATCAGGTAATCCCTGTCATGGAACCCCCAGAGAAGTAAAGGCATAGGGAGACCAAGAAATACATGGAGACGAGATCTGTAGGCGAAAGTAAAGAAAACAGGAAAAAGTTGGAAGGAAGTGGAAACACTTGCACAGAGCTGCTTGGCGAGGGTTGATTGATGGCCAATGCATCCCTGGGGGATAGAAAGTGAAGGAGAGAGAGAATCCGCAACACCACACTGATTCAGATAGTGGGGACAAACCCATTTAGTGCCTACATTGATGTCCAACAAATCAATTGATTTGGTCATTTGGTTAGAATGCACTATGACCAGCCTGCAGCATGTGCATATCATATGCAGGTCTCTGGTCCACGCGCAAGAGGTCTGGCCATGACATAAGGGAATCGAGCATGTCTCTAGCACACTCAGGAAGTTCCACCCAACGATCCCTCAAGCCTCCCTGGCGATAACACAACATCAACGCATCCCACTTCTGTGTGACGCCTCACGGCAACTGGCAGTAGAACAAAAGAAGAAGAAGGCCGAGTAAAACTCCTTGAGCATACTTTCCAGAAATTCAATTGATCATGTATTATGCTGTAAGTTAAACCATGTGAATACTACTATTACTAACGCTGCTACTGCTACTACTACTACTATTGCTACAACTACTACTGCTACCCCTACTTCTACTACTACTACTACTGATGTTGGTACTACTGCTACTACCATTACTACTGCTGCTACCACTACTACTACTACTACTGCTGCTGCTGCTATCACTACTACCACTACTACTATTACCACTACTACTACTACTAATTCTACTATTGCTGCTACTACTGCTGTTGCTACTGCTACTTCTGCTGCTGATACTACTGCTGCTACTACTACTGCAGCTGCTACTAAGTAACACTAAGAAGGTCCAATATTTTTTATTCCTCTTCTATTGTTCTTTGCAAGGTGTTCTATTAACACTCTTCTGCTCTTTCCTTTGTGGGTTCCAATCAAAGACATGTCTGCTGACATTGGTATTATATTTACAGAGGAAATATTGTTTCCTATACTCTACTTCTATTTTAGCTTCCTCTGTTAATCTGTCTTCGTTTTTGTGCATAATATTCAGGGATCTTCAAAACCAATATTTTCTAATTCTTTGTGAACTATTGCTTTCTGGTCGTCCTATCTGGTCCTGCTTGTTGTCACATCACCAATGATTGAATATCTCTCTGTGCAGGACAAGAAAGATATTCCATGGTGGCTTGGGATTAGCCCTAGAGGCATTGCTGTGTTTGACAAGGCAGACAAGAAAACCCCAAGGAAGGTGAGAATGGTTTGGTGAATTTCTTACGTTAGTGATTTTTTGTGTTTTACAAATTTGTTTGTTTATGTTAGTGTGATTGTTTTTTCAAAAGTTAAATAGAGAGAGAGAGAGAAATCATTGAGGAAGAGAGAGTGGCAAAGAGAGAGGACAGAGAAATGGAGAGGGAGGGACAGACAGAGAGCGAATCAGAAAGATGAGAGAGGGAGAAGAATGGGAGGAGAGACTGGGGGAGAAGAGTGAGAGTGTAGCAGAGAGAGAGAGGGAGAAGAATGGGAGGGGAGACTGGGGGAGAAGAGTGAGAGTGTAGCAGAGAGAGAGGGAGAAGAATGGGAGGGGAGACTGGGGGAGAAGAGTGAGAGTGTAGCAGAGAGAGAGGGAGAAGAATGGGAGGGGAGACTGGGGGAGAAGAGTGAGAGTGTAGCAGAGAGAGAGGGAGAAGAATGGGAGGGGAGACTGGGGGAGAAGAGTGAGAGTGTAGCAGAGAGAGAGGGAGAAGAATGGGAGGGGAGACTGGGGGAGAAGAGTGAGAGTGTAGCAGAGAGAGAGGGAGAAGAATGGGAGGGGAGACTGGGGGAGAAGAGTGAGAGTGTACCAGACAGAGAGAGGGAGAAGAATGGGAGGGGAGACTGGGGGAGAGGAGTGAGAGTGTACCAGACAGAGAGATGAACACACGAGTAGACAAATTTAAAGCATTCAGTTTTCTCTTCTAATTACTGCCATCAATGATGAAAAAAGATGGGGGATGTACATGAAAGTTAGCAGCCTTATCATGGGAAACAAACTGCTACAAAACTCATCACTGCAAAGAGAACACAAGGTGCCATGGTGCAGGCTTCTTGCAAGGATCCATCTATAAGGATGCTTACCAGTCAGGCGATCAGGGTTCAATCCCCAGTTGGTGCAAGATTTTTTCTGATCACAAATCGGCTCCTGTGATGGTCCAACACATCTGGCTTCAGCATGACATTTTTGGGCACGGTCGCTGACCGTTCATGCGTTGCTCAGCATCTTGTATCTAATACATCATCCATTATGAACCCAACACCATTTTTCCTATGCGCTGCATGGCGTGGCAGAATCTTTACTTTACTCCACTCCGCCATCCTTCACACATCGTCGGTTGTCAGGTTTGGTAGACGCTGACTAATTTTCAGAATTATCAGAAAACAGGTTGCACAGCCACATCTGATAAAACCCGACAAGATACGCCAGTATCTTATCTTCACTGCCTAGTCATTCCCAAACGAGAGCTGAGTGGTACCAATTTTTGTAGCTGGGTATACAGAGGTGTGCCATGACTGGGAAATAAACCTCATCCCTATGCTACTAGACCTGATGCTCTGATAACACATGCAGCGCTTACCTTAACTTCTTTATACTGGTTCAGAGGGCTCTGCAAATTCTGTATACAACCAGTTTTGTCTGGTCACTTGATCTACAAAATAACTATGTGCACCCAATCTATTTTTGAATGCAGTAACTGACCCTGCTATCACTATTTCCTGGGGCAATTTCCTAATATCTAATCTGGACCTTTCTTTAATTAATTTTTAGCTGTCTGTGACGAAGTGGTTAAGTTGTTTGCCTCGTGTTCAGATGGTCTGGATTAGAATTTGAGCTGCGACATTGTCGGTTCATGATGTAAATTTTTCCGGAGATCCCTGGGTTCAGCACTGGAGCTACAGAGTTTGTGCTTTGTGCGATGCTCTAGGCAGGCGGGAAACCTTTCTGCAGAAAGAGACGGAACCATATGGGGAAACCTAAGGCGATGAAGTCGAACCCTCTCCGGAATGATGAGTTGCAGAAAGCGGAAGACGCAGTCACAAATGCTATGAACATGGCAGAGCGAGAACAATCTATGGAGGCAAATATCGCCCTGAAAGCCGCCACGGCGAAATACAAATATACTCTAAACCAAACAGCAAGAGAAAGCTGGAAAAACAAAACAGAAAGCCTCAACTTAGACAAAGAAGGGAACAAACTATGGAAGCTAGTCAGAGCCATGAATGACGAAACTCCATCAAACAAACAAATTACCATCAAGCAGGGCGAAAACTTGCTCACTGGAAAAAAAGCCGCAAACGCCTTTGTTGAACACTATGCCAGAGCGAACCACATAGATGTCCCTGCAGATAGGCATACAGACATTAATGAAGAGCAAAAAGGGCACGACAACATCGATATGGCACCAGAAGAGCATGTGATGGCAAAATTAACAATGAACGAAATGGAAGAGGCCATGAGAACATTAAAGAAAAGGAAATCTCCCGGAAAAGACGGGATAACAAATGAAATGCTGATGGGGCTGGGCCAAACAGCAAAGAGGAAACTGCTATCAGTCCTGAACCAAAGCTGGAAAAGGGGTATTGTACCCCAGGCATGGAAAGACGCAGTACTTGTACCAGTACCAAAGAAAGGAAAAGACAAAACAGATCCAAATGGATACAGACCTATCAGCCTACTGAGCTGTGTAGGCAAACTGATGGAACGTATGATAAACACCAGACTGATGTGGCATCTGGAAGAAAAACGCATACTAATCCCACAGCAAGCAGGCTTTAGACAGCACAGATCCACTGAGGATCAGGTCATCCTCATAGCCCAGGAAATAGAAGATGCCTACCAGGAACAGAAACACACAGTAGCGGTTTGGGTGGACCTGGAAAAGGCATTTGACAAAGTCTGGAAAGAGGGACTTAGAGTCAAGCTAAGAAGAAGTGAAGTTTGTGGGAAAATGTACAAGTGGATCAACCACTACCTCAAAAACAGAACGGCCAGAGTTCAAGTACAAGGGCAGATGAGCAAAAAGGTGACACTTGAGCAGGGAGTACCCTAAGGGGGAGTACTGTCACCCACACTCTTGCTGGTGTATATAAACAACATCACAGAGAATATACCAAGAAGAGGCCATAGCTTAATGTTTGCAGACGATCTGGCTATGTGGACCTCTGAAAAGAATCTCACCATAGCAAGAAATCGGATGCAGCAGGCCCTAACATCACTGAGTGGGCGAACTCATGGCTGGTCAAAATAAACGAGGAAAAAACGACATGTACAATATTCTCGCTATCAATCAAACCCCAAAACAGCAATTTCAGAGCGGAGGCAGAGGCACTGAGGGCGGCAGTGGAAGAAATGGTGACACACAGTGAAAACGAGAGCCACATAGTCTTGCTGACAGATGCTCTCGCCGTAGTCACAGCGCTAAAAAGCCAGAAAAACACTGAGCTTAATGACTTAAGAGCAGCACTCTGCAAACTGTGCCAGCTGTCCGCACCAAAAAGGGTAGTGGTACAGTGGGTTCCGTCACACTGCAACATCCAAGGCAACGAGGAGGCAGACAGACTGGCAAAAGAAGGTGCAAGGCTACCACAAACAGATACCAGTATGACGTACGAAGAGTCAAAACGGCTTATCAAAGCCAGGTACATGACTAAATGGGAAACCGAACATACTGGTTACACCAAAAACGATGCCTATTACCAGTTGAACAGAAGAGAGCAGGTCGTTGTCTTCAGACTTCGCACTGGCCACAATAGACTGAGGTACCACCTATTCAACAAATTGAAGATAGGGTGTACCGACGAATGCCCGTGCGGTACTGGTAAAATGACCACTGAACATCTGCTGCAGAACTGCCCGACATACGAGGATCAGAGAGAGCAGATGTGGCCAGTGCCAGTGGAACTGCAAGACAAGCTCTATGGTAGTGGCGAGAGTCTCAGGATGACCGCCGCTTTTTTCGAGAAAATAATGGTTACTGTCTGACTGTGTACGCAGAAGAAGAAGAAGAAGAAACCCCAAAACACCAAATTAAGTCTAAACGGCAAATACCTGCGGCCAAACGACAACCCAAACTACCTGGGAGTCACATTTGATCGGCGCATGACATGGAAAAGTCAGATCGAGAGAAACCGAAGGAGAGCCAGAGAAAGAATGGCAATCATGAGGAAACTTGCTGGCACAAGCTGGGGAGCAGATGAAAGTATACTAAAGAAACTGTACACTGGAAGAGTGAGACCAGTTCTTGAGTATGGCATTACGGCATGGACAACAGCAGCAAAGGCGATCTTCGATAAAATTAGCAAACTCCAAAACCAAGCCATGAGAGAGTTATAACAGGAGGCATGAAGTCAACGCCAATTGTAGAACTCGAAAAGATTACAAAACTGCAATCCATGACCGACAGAAGAGACTGCAGAGCCCAGCTGCAATCAGAGAAACTCAGAAGACTGACTGACCATCCAATGCACCAGAGACTAAACAATTTCGGAAATGGGAAACTAAAGCGAAGAAACTTTGCAGAAATAGCCAAAGCAAAGATGCACGAAAACCCCATGAACGCACTAACACCAAGGCCCATCCCTACTGTACGAAAACCTACCTGGAGGCAGCATATATTTCCAGAGGTGGTAGAAAATATACCAGGTATTGGAAACAAAAACTGCCAGTCTGAAAAAGAAAGAAGAGATACTACCCTGAGTTACATAACGGAAAACTACCCAAGCATGGACTGGACCCATGCATACACCGACGGTTCCGTAACAAATACAACACAGAATGGAGGAGCAGGAGCATTTCTGAACCTACCAAATGGCAGAAAAATAACACTCATTCGCTACTGGAAAATACACAAGCAATTTCAGAGCGGAGGCAGAGGCTCTGAGGGCGGCAGTGGAAGAAATGGTGACGGGTAAAAGGAATGAAAGCCACATAGTCCTGCTTACAGATGCTCTGGCTGTAGTCACAGCACTGAAAAGCCAGAAATATACTGAACTTAATGATTTAAGAGCAGTACTCTATCAACTATGCCAGCAGTCCGCACCAAAAAGAGTAGTGGTGCAGTGGGTTCCATCTCACTGCAACATCCAAGGCAACGAGGAAGACAGACAGACTGGCAAAAGAAGGTGCAAAACTACCACAACCAGATACTACTATGACATACGAAGAATCAAAACGGCTTATTAGAGCTAGATACATGACCGAATGGGAAACCGAACATACTGGCTACACCAAAAACGATGCCTATTACCAGTTGAACAGAAGAGAGCAGGTCGTGGTCTTCAGACTTCGCACTGGCCACAATAGACTGAGGTACCACCTTTTCAACAAATTGAAGATAGGTGGTACTGACGAATGCCCGTGTGGTACCGGGAAAATGACCGCTGAGCATTTGCTGCAAAACTGCCCGACATACGAGGATCAGAGAGAGCAGATGTGGCCATCACCAGTGGCAACACTAGACAATCTCTATGGCAGTGTCGACAGCCTCAGGATGACCGCTGCCTTTTTCGAAAAAATAATGTTTACTGTCTGACTGCGTACGATGAAGAAGAAGAAGAAGAAGAACCCTCTCCTTTCTTCTTTAACCTTTATTGTAGCCGGCTGTACCTTGAAAAACTTGCTGTAGTCTAATTTATCTTTTCCTTTGATTATCGTATAAACCTGCTTTAAATCACTTTGAATTCTTCCATTTTTTAGACACAGTAGGCCAGTTTTTATCTTTTCTCATAACTATAATTCCGGAATCTCACTATCAGTTTTATGGCTCTTCTTTGTAGAAAGAGAAGAAAACAAATGTGGAGGTATTGAAAATGGTGGGGGTGAAAAGAGAATTAATGACCAAAATCAAAGTTAGACAGTTAAGATATTTTAGCCATGTAGCAAGACATACCTCTTTGTTGAAGACCATACTAGAGGGTAGGGTGGAAGACAGTCGTCTAAGAGGCACACAATGTTTTGTGGGTGGATAACACCAGGAAAGGGACTGGAAAAAAATACCATTGTAGCAAAGAGATTTTTTTTTACATTTAGTCAGAATGCATTACGACCAGCATGCAGTCAGAGCATATCAAATGCAGATCTCCAGTCCACAAGGAAGGGGCTGACCTCAACGTCGGTGAATTGAGGGTTTTCTGACACTCTCCAGAACTTACACCTAGCGACAACATTATCCTCCTGCCTGGCGATAACAAGAAATCGGCGCATCCCGCCTCTCTGTGACACCTCATGGCAAGAGCAGTAGGACAGAAGAAAGAACAGTAGAGTGTACTGGAAATCCATTAGAGCCGAGCTTCGATACAGAGATGGCACTTTCATTGAACTTGACTGAGATTAATTGTTTTCAATTTGTTTTTTATATTTCAGTTATTTAACTGGAAGAGCCTGGAGAACCTTTACTACAAAGACAAAAAGTTCTCTATAGAAGTACACAGTCCAAGGAGGTAAGTGTTTGTTGAATTCACTCAATTACATAGCCCCCTTGCAGGAAGTCATTAAGAAGATAAATTGTTATCTTCTTGGTCGTCGTTCATTCTCATTCTCCCGCTACAAAGCCCTGTTAAAGGCTTTGCAAGTAGCAGGATGTAGTGCAGAGAACGGCATGTGCTGTGTCATAGTTTACAGCTTGACTGTGATATGTGCAATTTTTGGTCCAGAACATCTGACCTCAGCATGACATTTTTGGGTACCTTCCCTTTTCGATCACTTCTACTTAGCCAGTCTGCCCTGTTAACTTAACTTAACTTAACGTCGTTATACTGGTTTAGAAGACTCTGCAGAGTCTGTATATAACCAGTTTAATTTACATTACCTTGCTCTAAACGCACATCCAATTTATTCTTAAATGCATTAATTATCCCTGCCACCTGTGGCAATGCATTCCAAGCATTCACCATTCTCTGACTAAATAAATATTTCCTAATATATAATCTGCAGCTCTCTTTAGTTAATTTGTAGCTATGCCCTCTTGTTCTAGCTAAGTAGAAGGGATTGAAGAGGGAAGGATATACCGGTACTAAAAAATGCCTGCTGAAGTCAGATGTGGCGGGCTGAAAGGTGCAAATCTGCAGTAAATCTGTAAACTATGACACAACGCATTCCGTTCCCTGGACAACATCCTGCTACTTGCAAAGCCCTTTTCATGACTAGGTAGATGGAGATTGAGAACGAACAAGAAGAAAAAGAAATGGTAAACTTAACTGGGTGGTCTGTTGCGGTCGTCGTTTATGACAAGGACAAGAATCACACCACTGCCCCACAGAGAGCATGTCATAGGAGGCAACTAACTGTGTGACATGGCATAACAATGGTCATGGCTAGGTGGTTTGTTTAGAGCAGCACAGATGATGCCTAATAGACTGCGGGTCTACTTTGCTCTAGTGTTTAGGTCTATTAAGATGGACTCGCACATCAGTTAACCACCCTCCGCGGCACTTGTCCCAATGCAGCGGAGTTATAAGCTGCTCGAGCCTAGTTCGCTAAGCAGGAAATTTTCCACACAGCTACATCTAGCTCACACCAGAGCTGGGACATGCACAGGGGCATCTGCCCCCTGTAGAAGTACAGGTCGACTAAGACTTATGGGGGCTACTGAGATTCTAAATTGAGGGAGGCAGATGATATTAGTAGAATGTTAATGTATTGTTGGTGTATTTATAAAAGAGTGTTTGTGAAGTGTATTGTTGGTGTATTTATAAAAGAGTGTGAATTGTATTGTTGGTGTATTTATAAAAGAGTGTTTGTGAATTGTATTGTTGGGGTATTTATAAAAGAGTGTTTGTGAAGTGTATTGTTGGGGTATTTATAAAAGAGTGTTTGTGAATTGTATTGTTGGGGTATTTATAAAAGAGTGTTTGTGAAGTGTATTGTTGGTGTATTTATAAAAGAGTGTGAATTGTATTGTTGGTGTATTTATAAAAGAGTGTTTGTGAATTGTATTGTTGGGGTATTTATAAAAGAGTGTTTGTGAAGTGTATTGTTGGTGTATTTATAAAAGAGTGTGAATTGTATTGTTGGTGTATTTATAAAAGAGTGTTTGTGAATTGTATTGTTGGTGTATTTATAAAAGAGTGTTTGTGAATTGTATTGTTGGTTGTGTCATTATTTCGAGTATTTGTGAATTGCAGAGCTATTGGTGCCAACAACGTTGACATCCACACCTGGTTCGCTAGCACCCAACAGCTGATAAAATGTATTTGGTCCATGGCCGTTGTGCAGCATCAATTCTATCTGGACAGGAAGCAGAGCTTGGTGAGTAGGTCAGGACTGTCTATAGTAGGGCGGTGGTCCACGAGTTTGATTACATTTGTTGAGGTGGTCCACGAGTTAGATTACATTTGTTGAGGTGGTCCAGGAGTTGGACTATATTTGTTGAGGTTTTGCCTGAGCTAAGATGGTCCAGGAGTTAAACTACTTTTGTTGAGGTTTGTCTGAGCTAAGATAGTCCAGGAGTTAGATTACACCTACTGAGGTTTGTCTGAGTTAAGATGATCCAGGAGTTAAACTACACCTGTTGAGGTTTGTCTGTGCTAAGATAGTCCAGGAGTTAGATTACACCTACTGAGGTTTGTCTGAGTTAAGATGGTCCAGGAGTTAAACTACACCTGTTGAGGTTTGTCTGTGCTAAGATGGTCCAGGAGTTAAACTACACCTGTTGATTTTTGTTTGTTCTAAAGTGGTTCAGGGACACGATTGATTGTTAAGTGATCTATTGTGTATTAACATCCACATCTGATACCCACATCTGATGGTTCGTCTTGGTTCTGATAACGACGTTGTGACAATTTTCGGAACAAACTTTTATTTATACTAATATATATATTTTTTTTAGAATTCATAAAAATCTGAAGGTACACAAACCAAAAACATCTATTTTTCATTAATGTAAACAGTTATGTCCTTTCAGTTGGATACCTGAACAGTTATATCACTCTGGTTGGGCAGCTAAGTAGGTTATATCATTCTGGTTGGGTAGCTAAGTAGGTTATATCATTCTGGTTGGGTAGCTAAGTAGTTATATCACTCTGGTTGGGTAGATAAGTAGTTATATCACTCTGGTTGGGTAGCTAAGTAGGTTATATCACTCTGGTTGGGTAGCTAAGTAGGTTATATCACTCTGGTTGGGTAGCTAAGTAGGTTATACCACTCTGGTTAGATAGCTAAGTAGGTTATATCACTCTGGTTGGGTAGCTAAGTAGATTAAATCACTCTGGTTGGGTAGCTAAGTAGATTAAATCACTCTGGTTGGGTAGCTAAGTAGGTTATATCACTCTGGTTGGGTAGCTAAGTAGATTAAATCACTCTGGTTGGGTAGCTCTGGTTGGGTAGCTAAGTAGTTTAAATCACTCTGGTTGGGTAGCTAAGTAGGTTATATCACTCTGGTTGGGTAGCTAAGTAGTTTATATCACTCTAGTTGGGTAAACAGTTATATCACTCTAGTTGGGTAAACAGTTATATCACTCTGGTTGGGTAAACAGTTATATCACTCTGGTTTGGTAAACAGTTATATCACTTTGGTTGGGTAAACATTTATTTCACTCTGGTTAGATACTTAAGTAGTTATATCACCCTGGTTGGATACCTAACTAGTTATATCACTCTGGTTGGATACCTAACTAGTTATATCACTCTAATGGGAAAGAAGACAAACGTCTGGTCAGGCAAAATATACTGGCCAAGACTCTCACCTTGACTTTTTAGTAGCCTTCCCTGGAAACAGGCTGTTTTCATGACAGCCTGGCTAAAAACGTGAGGGATCAATGTGGTCCACATAGTAGTCAGTGACACACAGATGAAGCTAAGCATAGACAACCGCCTGGAGGACACTAATCCACCTTCATTAACACGCTCGGAATGTGAGAAAAGCTACTGCAACCCGCCACTTAATGTCCTTTTCAGGGCCCACAAAAGCATCAACCTACTCATTGTGGGCATTCACAAACAACAAGAAAATCACTCTGGTTGATTACTGAATGGCGTCAAAAAATGTTATTTATAAAATTACATAATGTATTACCGTTTTTTGTCAGTCATTAGAGGATCTGTCAAAATTTGATAAACAGATCACATTAGGAGATGATGTGTGCACAATTTCAGCTCTCTAGGTCTTGGGGAAGTTGATTAAAATAGTAGAAATAGAAGTCCACCAAAAGGGACAATGGTCACTGTCATGTCAGGTTAAATAAAATCTTGTAAAAACATTTTGAGACAGCATGTTCTAGGGTGAAATGGCTGTTTCACAATACCAACAAACCCAAATTCGCTTCGCACCATGTCCAGTTTGGCTAAACAAGATTATTTTCTTGGTGTGAATAATAATCCACATACGGAAAGTAATGGCAACCTACCATACTGTACGGGGAGGAAGACTAACATCTGGTAGGGCAAAATATACTGAACAGACATGTAAGTCAAGGTCGGGCATATATACGGGCCAAGGCCCTTACCTCGGCTTCCTCGTAGTCCTGCTTGGAAATGGCCTGTTTTCATGGCAGCCTAGCTAACGAGGTGAGGCGTTTTATTATACTGTATAAATTCTGTTAATATAACGATCAAAGATTATTTATCATGTGGTAACAAAAATGAAAGTGTATGGGGAGAAATAGAGAGTGGGGGTGAAAAAACAGTGATTGGAGTGTGCTATAGATATCCATCAAGTCAAAAAGAGGAAGATGAGGAGCTGATTAGTAGCATAGCAAAGGCAAGTAAAGGGAAATTATTATTAATGGGAGATTTCAACTGTCCAGAAATAAAATGGGATATGGCAGAAGCACTTGTAGAGTCAAAACCTTTTGTTACGTGCATAACTGACAATTTTTTAATTCAACATGTAGAAGCAGCCACCAGAGGCAAAAACATACTCGACCTAGTTTTTACCACAGAGGAAAATATGATTGAAAACGTTACCGTTGGGGAACTGTTTGGCTCAAGTGACCATCAAATCATCCGTTGGGATCTTATTGCAGGGAAAGAAGTAAACATAAACACGCGAACATACGACTACTCTAAGGCAGATGTTAAGAGGATGAAAGAGGCAGCGAACCACATAATCTGGAAAGATATTATTGTAGGAACAGATGTTGAACAGGAGTGGGAAAGTTTTAAAACAGTTCTAGAAACGCTAAAAGAGGAATGTGTTCCATGTAGGGAGGTAAACCCTAAGCGTAAAAAGTGGATAACTAGATTTGTAGTGAAATGTACAAGAGCAAAAAATAAAGCATGGCAAAAATATATAGAGGCAGGTAAATCAAAAGAAACATATGTAAAATATTTGGACAAGCAGAACATATCTCAGAAAGCGAATAAAACAGCAAAAATAGACTTTGAAAAAAAACTTGCTCAGAGGATCAAGACTGACAGTAAAAGCTTCTTTTCTTATGTTAGAAATAAACAAAGAACGAAAGACAAAGTAGGCCCTCTCATAGACAGTACAGGGAAAATAATAAGTGAGAATAGGGAGGCTGCTAATCTGCTCAATCAGTACTTTGGCACAGTCTTCACAAAGGAGGACTGCTCCGAGATCCCAGAGCCTATAGATATTTTTCAAAGAGACATGGATACAGCGGGATTAAGATCAATCTGTATTACAGAGGAAATGGTTTTTAAAAAATTGGAGGGGTTGAAAGTGAATAAATGTCCAGGTCAAGATGGTATTCACCCAAAATTGCTGTATGAAATTAGAAACCAACTAGCAAAACCATTGGCTATATTATGTTCTCAGTCACTTGCAAAAGGGATTGTTCCACGGGATTGGAAAGATGCAGGAGTGATCCCCTTATTCAAAAAAGGCAAAAAATCAGATCCGGCAAATTATAAACCGGTGAGTTTAACGAGCATAGTCTGTAAATTGTTAGAGTCAATAATCAAAGAAAACATTGTAATGCATTTAGAAAAATTTAATCTAATTAGAAATAGTCAGCATGAGTTTACTAGAGGGAGATCATGCTTAACAAATCTCTTAGAATTCATGGAGGAGGTTACTAAAATCATAGATAAAGGGGAGCCAGTGGATGTTATTTATCGAGACTTTGCAAAGGCCTTTGATAGAGTACCTCATCAAAGATTATTTCGAAAGTTAAAATCACATGGAATAGGTGGCGAAGTTGCCAAATGGATTGAAAATTGGTTAACGGAAAGAAGGCAGAGGGTGGGCATAAATAAGGAGTACTCTGAGTGGAGTGGAGTGAAAAGTGGTGTGCCACAGGGCTCGGTTTTGGGACCAATTTTGTTCTTGATATATATAAATGATTTGGACATTGATATGAGATCCATGATTGCAAAATTTGCTGATGACACAAAACTATGCAGTAGTGTCTCATCTAAAGCGGAAGTGGATATATTGATGTCGGATTTAGATAAAATTCGAGAATGGTCTGTAAGCTGGCAAATGGAGTTTAATGTAGATAAATGTACAGTCATCCACATGGGTAGATCCAATATGGAACATAATTACAGAATGGGAGAAAACAATATTAGAAAGATAGATAAGGAAAGGGACCTAGGGGTTATAATAGATCATACAGGAAAGGTGAGTGAGCAAGTTAAGGTAGCAGTGAAAAAGGCAAATGCAATGTTAGGTATGATAAAAAGAAATATTAAACATAGGAGCAAGGAAGTGATCGTCAAACTGTATAAAGCTTTAGTTAGACCTAGATTGGAGTACTGTGTACAGGTGTGGAGTCCTTATCATAGAGGGGACATAAACATGCTAGAAAGAATATAAAAAAGAGCGACAAAGATGATAGTGGGATTCCAGAATTACAGTTATGAGGAACGACTCAGAAAAACCGGCCTACAGTGTCTCGAAGAGAGAAGAATTCATGGTGACTTAATACAGGTTTATAAGATGATCAGAGGAATCGATAAATTAGACTATAACAAGTTTTTTAAAATACAGCCACCGACAATAACACGAGGGCATAGCTACAAGCTGATTAAAGAGAGGTCCAGGTTAGATATTAGGAAATATTTTTTTAGTCAGAGAGTGGTGTCTGCTTGGAATGCATTGCCAGGGGAGGTAGTGGAGGCAGTGACAGTTAATGCATTTAAGAATAAACTGGATGAGAATAGATTTTAGAGCAAGGTGATGTAAATGTAACTGGTTGTATACAGACTCTGCAGGGTCCTCTAAACCAGTATAAAGATGTTAAGTTAAGTGAGGGATCGACGTGATCCCCGTAGTACTAAACGATACGCAGATGAAGCCAAGCATAGCAAAACTGCTTGGATGACCCCAGTCCACCTTCATGAGCAGGCTCGGGATTTGAGGAAAGCCACTGCAACCCATCACTCAACGTCCTTTTCAGGGTGCACAAAGGAGTAGACCTACTCATTGTGGGCATTCGAAACAAATACCTGGCAAGAAACTTATAAAAGCTAAATAGATTGGCAGGTGTAAGAAGTGACATTCTGTAAAGGGCATGCTACTTACATTACATTACAAAAACATTGCCATTATGATCAGCCATTGCAAAAGTTTGGTTACAGGCTTCCTGCATAGATACAGGCTTCCTGCATAAGGACTACTAACAGTTGCGGGAAGACAAATAGATAGGGCCAGTGTGAGATTTGTAAGAAAAAGTATGGAAGATATTGATGTCATGTGGTTGCAGGCTACCAGGCTGGAGATAAGTCTGTAGAGGTCAGGTGCAGTGGTGACAGGTGTTTCACATAGGAGCTTGTTCTTCTTGATCCTAAAAAGGAACCTTTATGATGCTGTGTCATAGTTTACAGCGAAGCTGCACTATCTCGACCTTTCGGCCAGACACATCTGATTTCAGCATAGCATTTTTGGGAACGTGTTTGCCTTTGCTCTTTGATCCCTAATCTCTTAGCCAGACTGCACTAGTGCAGCCTGTTTCCAGGGCCGCAGCTTGGAGGCGGAATAGGGTCATAGTCAGTTATGGGACACTGACCCTGATGCTTCTTCTTCTGTTCTTCTGCGATCAGGCTTTCTTGGTCATGCTAGATCTGTAGTCCTGTCGCTAGGACAAAGTCCACAGTCCTCTTCAGATTCTGGTGGCAGCCCCACAGCTTCTGCATTCAGGTTTTCTTGGTCATGCTAGATCTGCAGTCTCGTCGTTAGAACAAACAAAGACCAGTCCTCTCCAGATACGGGTGGTAGCCCCACAGCCTCTGCGTCAGCTTGGCTCCCTCTGGCCAGATTTGGCATCGTAGGTTTCTGTGAATTAAGTAGGCCTGTAGGATGTGTTTAGGGGTCTGCACTCCGGTTCCACATGGGCAGTCACTTGTGTGTGATATCTCGAGCCGATGTAGGTGAACCAAAAGTCTGTAGTGGCTTGTTCTCAGGTGAAAGATGGTGGTTTGTTGGTGTCTGTGGAGCTGGGGAATTGGGTCAGGTCCATTGCTCACTTTCATGTCTTTCTTTGTGTGGAGCTGGGGAATTGGGTCAGGTCCATTGCTCACTTTCATGTCTTTCTTCGTGTGGAGCTGGGGAATTGGGTCAGGTCCATTGCTCACTTTCATGTCTTTCTTCGTGTGGAGCTGGGGAATTGGGTCAGGTCCATTGCTCACTTTCATGTTTTTCTTCGTGTGGAGCTGGGGAATTGGGTCAGGTCCATTGCTCACTTTCATGTCTTTCTTCGTGTGGAGCTGGGGAATTGGGTCAGGTCCATTGCTCACTTTCATGTCTTTCTTCGTGTGGAGCTGGGGAATTGAGTCAGGTCCATTGCTCACTTTCATGTCTTTCTTCCGTTTTGAGCTGTACTGATTATGGATGATAGGTTTTGCCTCTGCATTTTTGCCTCTTAAGACACTGCATGGATAAGTTGCTCCATCTTGCCACCTGCATTAGACGGCATCAGCTCTCTTATTTCCTGTGATTCAACAATGGAAAGGTAGCCATTGAAGAGCAACTTAAGGTTTCTTGGATTTTGTTGAACTCTGATCTAATTTCCCTGATACAAGCAGCCAGAAAAATGAGTCACTGAATCCTGGCAGCTCATTCACTGCATGCATACACCGACAGTTCAGTAACAAGCACAACGCAGAATGGATGGGGAGGGGTATCCCTGAGCCTAAGAAGAAGAAGATTCACTGCTCCATCTTTGGCACAGTACTAACATTTAAACCCAAATAAACTGTGACAAATCTGACTTGTACTTCAGTCATTAAGACTTTCTTGTACCTTTCTCACTCCAGCAGGAGTATAGGGCCGCCACTAGTGTCGACCTATTTTAGGAAGCAAGTACACAGCACTTTTACAATGGTGGTTTTTGTAGTGTTACACGATGAAGTTGCTTGCGCCATGCGCAACTTTTTTTGGTCACAACATATATGGAGGTGTAGTGGTTCTGTTCTGTCATCCCCATAAGGGAATCTACGATCCACTTTGCGACCTCACACTTTTAGTAATAACAAATAAACCAATGAAGTCATTTCAAGATAAAAACTCGCTGAAGAATATTTATCTTAAGAGATAAACAGAAGTGACAGATAAAAACATTCTAATTACATGATTGAAACAATTATCTGTCAGGTTATCAATGTCAAGTTTGGGCCATGTTAGATAGGCACAAATGTGAGATTGATACTTGTGAGTTGTACTGTGTATTATTCTTCTTCTTCTTTGTAAGTTCTCAATCTCCCACTACCAAGCAGGATGTTGTTCGGGGAACAGAATGCGCTGTGTCATAGTTTACAGTTTGACTTCGATATTTGCACCTTATGGTCCGACACATCCGACTTCAGCATGCTATTCTTGAGTACCACATTATCCCTCTCCAGCAGACTTCTCCTTAGCAAGTCTGCTATGTTGCAACCTGTTACCCAGGATCACCTCGTGGAGAGGGAGAAGGGTCTTGGCAGCTTTGTTTCGCTGACCCCGACGTAGGAAGTCAGCTTTGGGTCGCTAACCGCTGCAGCTCATAGACTGATCAGTCTCATGAACCCGCACTGTGTATGAAGTGCAGCAGGAAAGATAATTCAAGAACAAATTTACAACAGTACATTGAGGAAAGTGGTTGGGGAATTACATCGGTTAATTACTGTATTGAAGTACAGAAAATCGGTTTGGACATCTGGCAAGGATGCAGTGAGATTATACTATGTGGAAGTTTAGAGAACTTGGGCACTAGCCCTGTCAGGAACAACATACTAATGAGGATATCATGTTAGGGGCAAGCGAAATATACTGGCTGACCTCTCTCTCTCTCTCTCTCCTATGTAGAATTCCCTGGAAACTGGCTGTTTTCAAAGTAGTCTGGCTGATGAAATGTGAATCGACGCGATCCCAGCGGAAGTGGGCATCACGCAGATGAAGCCGAGCATAGCACCACAGCCTGGAGGTGTGAAGAAAGCTACTGAAACCCGCCACTCCCCTTTTCAGGGTACACAGAAGAGAAATTTTACTCATCATAGACATTCAACAATAGCAATGAAAGTTTCAGGACCACGAGCAAAAGAGTGACTCTGCATTAATAAATGAATGGGATCAAAGACCCTCCAAAAGGTCAACATGTTGACAGCACAAGCCTTCCAGCTGACTTGACTTGGCTTGGCTGGCCTAGCTTTGTCTGGCTTAACTTGGCCTGGCCTGGCTTGGCTTGGCTTGACTTGGCCTGGCCTGGCTTGGCTTGGCCTGACTTGGCTTGGCTTGGCTTGGCCTGGCTTGGCTTGGCCTGACCTGGCTTGGCTTGGCTTCATTCATTCTCAATCTCTCGCTACCAAGCTCTGAAAAGGGCTTTGCAAGTAGCAGGATGTAGTCCAGAGAACAGTGTGCGTTGTGTCGTAGTTTACAGCTTGACTGCGATACTTGCACTTTTTGATCTGACACATCCGTCTTCAGCAGGCATTTTGTGAGTACCGGGTTAGCCTTCACTCTTCGATCCTATTTCCTTTTCCAGTCTGCTCTGTTGCAACTTGTTATCCAGGATCACTGCATGGAGATATAGAAGGGTCTTAGCAGCTCTGGGTCGCTGACAGCTACAGCTCATGCACTGCTCAGCATCTTGATCCCAGGCTTCCATCTAGCGCAACCTAGAATTCTATGCATCTCCTCTCTGCCACAATCCAAAACGAGAGCAATAGGACAACAGAAAAACTATATCCTTTCCTGATGTGTACATTGACGTCTTTGAACGAATGGTTATTCCATCTTTTGTGATCCAGGGTCACCAACCTGTTGCCAGAAGCATGTCAGATATTGCTGTGGATCTGTGCATGAGTAGCACCTCATTACCTGGTTCCCTGGGTTCGGATCTCAGCCACAGCCCCAGCTCACAAAGCCTGCTTAGCCTGTCAAACTCCAGATACGATCGTAAGTTCATTTACGGCAATTTGTTCATTGATCTATCAGTATTGTTATAAATCATTTATCATTGATCTCTCAGTATTGTTTTTACTCATGTATTATTTATCTCTGTTGTTATTAATCATTTATCATTGATTTCTCCGTATTGTCCATCATTTATAGTTGTTCTCTATGTATTGTCCATCATTTATAGTTGTTCTCTTCGTGTTGTCCATCATTTATAGTTGTTCTCTCTCTATATTGTCCATCAGCATGGGCTTACTATAGCGAGATTGTGCTAAACAAATCTATTGGAATTCATGTAGGAGGCTACCAAAATGATAGATGGAGTGGAGCCAGTTGATGTTATCTATCTAGATTTTGCAAAAGCCTTTGATAGAGTACCTCATCATATTATCTATGAAGTTAAAATCATATGGAATAGGTGGGGAAGTTATCAAATACATTGAAAATTGGTTAACGGGAAGAAGGCAGAGAGTGGGCACAAACAAGGAGTACTCTGAGTGATGTGAAGTGAATAGTGGAGTGCCACAGGGCTCGGTTTTGGGACCAATTTTGTTCTTGATACATATAAATGATTTGGACATTGATATGGGATTAATGATTTTATTTTTTATCTTGACCTGTCGGCCCAGTGCATCCGACTTCAGCATGCATTTTATGTAAGGGTCTGCTTCCTCCTGCATTTTCTAAGGGTTTGCTTCCCCGGGGTAACAGCTGGTGCTGTGATGGGGATTGAACCCAGCACCTTTGGATTGTGAGCTGTGCCACTTAACCACTAGGCCACACCGTCCCCGGATGAATGATTAAAAAATTTGCTGATGACAAAAAATTATGTAGGAGTGTCTCATCTAAAGCAGAAGTGGATATATTGAGGTCGGATTTAGATAAAATTCAGGAATGGTCTGAGAGCTTGCAAATGGAGTTTAATATAGATAAATGTACAGTCATCCACATGGGTAGATCCAATATAGAACATGATTACAGAATGGGAGTGAACCATATTAGAAAGAATAGGAAAAGAAAAGGACCTAGGGGTTATAATAGATCATACAGTTAAGGTGAGTGAACAAGTCTAGGTAGCAGTGAAAAAGGTAAATGCAATGTTAGGTATGATGAAAAGAAATATTAAACATAGGAGCAAGGAAGTGATAGTCAAACTGTATAAAGCATTAGTTAGACCTAGATTGGAGTACTGTGTACAGGTGTGGAGTCCTTATCACAGAGGGGATATAAATATGCTGGAAAAGATACAAAGAAGACCAACAAAGCTGTTAGTGGGATTCCATAAGTGTAGTTATGAGGAAAGACTCAGAAAAACCAGCCTATGGTATCTAGAAATGAGAAGAATTCGAGGTTACTTAATACAGGTTTATAAGATGATCAAAGGATCGGATAAATTAGACTATAACAAGTTTTTCAATGTCCAGCCACCTAGTAGCACAAGAGGGCACAGCCACATATTAATTAAGGAAAGGTCCAGATTAGATACCAGGAAATATGTTTTTAGTCAGAGAGTGGTGAATGCTTGGAATTAATTGTCACATGAAATAGTGGAGACAGGGTAAATTAATGCATTCAAGAATAGATTGGAAGCACATATTTATTTTTAGATCTAGTAGAACAGAATAAACTGGTTGTATACAGACTCCGCATAGTCTTCTAAACCAATGTGAAGAAGTTAAGTTTCAGTTTATACCTGCCATTCAGTTAGGGAGGTTGAAGAAAGGTCACCCAAACCAGATACAGTAAAATCTCAAATACCTTACCTGGTCAGGTAGCGTCTCTTAAAGGAATTCCTTTACTGCTTAATGTCTGTGCGTACCATTCTTGTAGGGAAACACATTTGTGTTATTGCAAGCTATTTCCTTTTATGTTTGTTTGCTGTTTAAGATTTGCATCAATAAATCTGTATGGCTCTTCAACACACCTCAAGACTTTTGAATGAAGGTGGTGCCTCTGTCAGTGTGAAATCCACCTTCTGGTAGCCAAGTGAGATAGATATCAAATATAGTTTAGCTGAACACATCTGATCCAGTGATTCTCAAACTATTGGTCCCAATAGCTCGTTTATGAGGGAAAGTCAGTAAATAGATCACAAATTGCTTTTTTAAAAGATTTTTATTGTTGCTTGGAATGTCCACAATGAGTACGTGTACGCTTTTGTGCGCCCTGAACAGGATGTTAAGTGGCGGGTTGCAGTAGCTTTCCTTACATCCCGAGCGTGCTAATCAAGGTGGACTGGGGTCATCCAGGCAGTTGTGCTATGCTTGGCTTCATCTGTGTGTCGCTAACTACTACAGGGATCACGTCGATCCCTCACCTTGTTAGCCAGGCCACCATGAAAACAGTCGGTTTCCAGGAAGAGCTATGAGGAAGCCAAGATGAGAGTCTTGTCCAGTATGTTTTTCCAGAACTTGAGTAACATGTCTGATCAGTATATTTAATTTTGCCTAGCCAGCAATTAATTTTCCTACCCTTCAAAAAGGGGATGGCGTGGGCTAGTGGTTAAGTGGCACGGCTCACAATCCGAAGGTGCTGGGTTCAATCCCCATCACAGCACCGGCTGTTACCCCGGGGAAGCAAACCCTTAGAAAATGCAGGAGGAAGCAAATCCTTACATAAAATGCATGCTGAAGTTGGATGCATTGGGCCGACTGTCACAAAATAAAAACCACAGTGCAATGCACACCGCCTTGGGGATTAGAGAAATAAGGCGAACGCAAAAAAAAAAAAAAAAGATTAAATTAGATCATCAGGTGCCTTGCTGGTTAACGATCACGGACCTCCATCCACTTCTATCACATGTGTCATTTACCAACTCTGTTGCTGACTGTCCCCCCGTGCCAATCTCCAAGGCTGTCCAGCATCTTCTCTCTCTCTGTCTTCCTGTCTCTCTTTCCTGCTATCTTTCCCGTTGTCACAATGGGCTCCAATCCCCTTCTTCTTATTACTGTCATTCAACATTTTTCCCAATGCTGGGGTAGTCGAGGGGTTTTGAAGGCTGAGGACTATAGACTGCTTCGCCACTGCTGTTGCCACGTCGTGTGCTGGCTATGTTTGTTTATTACACCCCAAACAGAAAAACAACATATGCCATTCTGGGGATTCGATCTGTTGCCCTCCTTGTCGGCAGGCAGGCCTCGAAACCATTTGGCCACGCTCTTCCAATAAAAAAAAAAAAGGCAAAGGCCGCCGTCCATCGAAGACGATGATGGCATAATTAATTTTGCTAGCGCTATTATTAGTAAGGATTAACTGCGCTACTTTTTATCCTCACTCTCTCGTCTCGTGCAGCCAGACCCCAGTGGCAAGTAAAGGACAAGACGACTAGGGGGCGACTACGAGATGCAGGGGACTCCGCATCAAGCACCCGTAAAAAAGACGGCGGAGTCGAGTGGAACCCACGCCACCTGTTCACGAGGTCGACGGCTTAACCACTTCGCCACAGAATCCCATGGAATCCCGCTCTTCTCATAACATGCTCGGGGACGGCGTGGGCTAGTGGTTAAGTGACACGGCTCACAACCAGAAGATGCTGGGTTCGATCCCCATCACAGCACCGGCCGTAACCCAGGGGAAGCAAACCCTTAAAAAATGCAGTAGGAAAAAGCCATTACATAAAATTAATGCTGAAGTCGGAGGCACTGGGCCGACGGGCGCAAAATAAAAACCACAGTACAACGCACACCGCCTTTGGGAATAGAGAAATAAGGCAAACGAAAAAAAACCAAAAAAACGATAACATGCCCAGAAAAGGATGACTGTCTTGTTCTGATCTTTGCATTGGATTGTTTTTGTGTGTGTGCCTCTTCCAGTACTGAATGACTAGTCTTCCTTCCAGTTTGTGGCAACCACAGCAATGAGATACGAACTTGAAAACCGTTTATTATAGCACTTACATTGTCCATCATTTCTCAACATAATTTCTACCATTGCTACACTTCTCCCATTGCTTTATCAGTCCACCAACATTGATACACTTCTCCCATCACTTTATCAGTGCACCAACATTGATACACTTCTCTCATCGCTTTATCAGTCCACCAACATTGATACACTTCTCCCATCACTTTATCAGTGCACCAACATTGATACACTTCTCTCATCGCTTTATCAGTCCACCAACATTGATACACTTCTCCCATCACTTTATCAGTGCACCAACATTGATACACTTCTCCCATCACTTTATCAGTGCACCAACATTGATACACTTCTCCCATCACTTTATCAGTGCACCAACATTGATACACTTCTCCCATCACTTTATCAGTGCACCAACATTGATACACTTCTCCCATCACTTTATCAGTCCACCAACATTGAAACACTTCTCCCATCACTTTATCAGTGCACCAACATTGAAACACTTCTCCCATCACTTTATCAGTGCACCAACATTGATACACTTCTCCCATCACTTTATCAGTCCACCAACATTGAAACACTTCTCCCATCACTTTATCAGTGCACCAACATTGATACACTTCTCTCATCGCTTTATCAGTCCACCAACATTGATACACTTCTCCCATTGCTTTATCAGTCCACCAACATTGAAACACTTCTCCCATCACTTTATCAGTGCACCAACATTGAAACACTTCTCTCATCACTTTATCAGTGCACCAACATTGAAACACTTCTCCCATCACTTTATCAGTGCACCAACATTGATACACTTCTCTCATCACTTTATCAGTCCACCAAAACCAGCCTTTAAACTACATTTACACTTCATGTTCAGCCCCTTCGTCATGCACAAAATATCTCCCGCCAAGGTGGGATCATGAATTATGCCGTCGGCTAAACCATGCAAACACTCAGTTGCTGTTGATACATTACCTATCGTTACTCGGCTGTCAGTTGTAATCTTCTCCGCCACCCGCCGCACAGATGTTCTGAACTGAGCAGGATGTCCAGGGCAGGCTTTATCACCTACCTTACCTAACTACCTACCTTCCTTTCATACCTATCTACTTACCTAGCCTACCCACCCACCTATCTAGCTTACCCACCTACTTAACTACATACCTAACCTACATACCTACCTTACCAACTTATCTACCTACCTAATTATCTATCTACATACTTATCTAGCTACCAACCTACCTAACCACCTATCTACCTACCTATCTACCTATCTTACCAACCTATCTACATATTTAATAAGTACATATTTAAAAGTTATGGCACTAATTAATCAAAGGCAAATAGTTATCTACTTAAAATAATATCAGTTCTAAATTTATGCTGAGATGGTTGCTGAAGTTGTTTTGATGAGCTTATGGAATAGTCCCGCTGGGCTCCTGGAAAGGTTTTGCTGGACTTCTGGAAATGTCTTATTGAATTCCTGAGAAAATCTGATGGCGGTACTGAGGATGGGTATCTTAATATATCTCAGGAAACCATTGAAAAATTGTTGCAGAGAAAATGTGCAAGCACTGAATAGGTCTCAGGGAGTTCATGGTGATGGGAAGCCATTGAAGATGTGCACCACTTGAAGATACGGTTTCCCTGAATAGGATGCCTATGAAAGCAGTTCTTGAAGAGTTTTTGGGGTGCCTCTGATGATTTTTCGGTCATCACGTGAAGAGTTCTTGCGGTCTGAAGATTTATCATGAGATGAATTCTCAGGATGCCTATAAAGATTTCTTGGGCATCGTCTGAAGAGTTCTCAGGACGCCTTCGAAGATTTCTTGTCCATTGCCTGAAGAGTTCTTGCAGTCTCTGAAGATTTCTCGAGGTCTCTGTAGATTTCTTGCTGAAAGATTTCTCAGGGTGATTATAAAGATTTCTTGGGCATTGCCTGAAGAGTTCTTAGGATTTTTGGTCATCAAATCAAAGTTCTTGTGGTCTCTGAAGATATTTCATGAGAATAATTCTCAGCATGCCTATAAAGATTTCTTGGGCATCGTCTGAAGAGTTCTCAGGACGCCTTTGAAGATTTCTTGTCCATCGTCTGAAGAGTTCTTGTGGTCTCTGAAGATTTCTCGCTGGAATATTTCTCATGGTGCTTATAAAGATTTCTTGGACATTGTCTGAAGAGTTCTTAGGATTTTTAGTCATCACCTCAAAGTTCTTGCAGTCTCTGAAGATTTCTCACGTGAAGAATTCTCAGGATGTCTATACAAATTTCTCTGGCATTGTCTGAAGAGATCTAATGGTGGCTCTTAAGATTTCTTTAGCAACCCCTGAAAAGATCTAATGGTGCCCCCAAAGATTTCTCTGGCATCGCCATAAGAGATCTAATGGTGCCTCCGAAGATTTCTCTGGCATCGACTGAAGAGATCTGATGGTGCCTCCAAAGATTTCTCTGGCATCGTCTGAAGAGTTCTAATGATGCCTCCAAAGATTTCTCTGGCATCGCCTGAAGAGTTCTAATGATGCCTCCAAAGATTTCTCTGGCATCGCCTGAAGAGTTCTCAGTATGCCTCCGAAGATTTCTCTGGTATCGCCTGAAGAGTTCTCAGTATGCCTCTGAAGATTTCTCAGGCACTGCCTGAAGAGTTCTTATGGTGCCTCTGAAGATTTCTCAGGCACTGCCTGAAGAGTTTCAGGATGCATCTGAATATTTCTCAGGCAGACTGAAGATGTTATCAAGATGTCTCTGTGAATACTCCACGGGGAACTCCTGAAATCTTTGATGAAAGTTTTCCAGTCTGCTCCAAAATATCTGTGAAGCTGCCATGAAGATGTCTGAGAAAACTGAAGCAGTTTTTCTGAACCCATAAGCTCCAAGGAACACACTTTGAGAAACCCTGATTTAGACCAAGTCAAAAAGAAGTTTCAAAATTTTAGCAGAAAATAAAGTACATTGAACGATCAAAGACAAATGCAACCATGCATATCGCCTATACATTAAGCATCGTCTATTAAGTTGGTTTTTAAAAAGTATTTACATTTTGTGTGTGTGTGTGTGTTCTGTATATTGAAAAATTCTTGTTTGGACACACCTCTACATTAATTTCAAACGTTCATAAGTTATTTCTTGTATAGGACATCGTGAACATAAAATTGAAATGAAGTATTGCTTTAATAAGCAAGAATTAACTTGACAAATTCTCGACTACCATCGGATGTTTGGGGAAATGTTGAATATGTACGAGGCGTGTTCAAATGAAACCGGTCTTAACTGCACCAAGTGAACATACGCTCAATGCGCAACCTGATTTCACTTCTAATGTAAACGGCACATACCAACCGTCAAGTTTGCAAAATTTCATTATCCTCCAAATCATAGTTTCCTCAGCAGACCGTTGAAAAGATGGTGGGTGTGATACGGAATCTGTCCAGAGTTGTTCAGCGAGCGGTGATTCGGCTTCTTACAGCTGAAGGATGTCCACCAGTTGATGTTCATCATAAAATGCAGGCAGTGTATGGTGACAAAAGTGTGACCAAAGCTCGGCGACGGCCTATCCTAATTTGCTGCATCAATTTTGGCGATGTCATCTTCTGACGCAACAATATGCGCCTGACCTGGTCTCGGAAGATGCTTCATTAACTCGCGTTTTTCTTTAAACATTGTTGTCCAGTTTTTCACTGTTGTCTTCGCCACACTTTTGTCACCATAAACTGCCTGCATTCTGCCATGAATATCAACTTGTCGACATCCTTCAGCTGTTAGAAACCGAATCACCACTCGCTGATCAACTCTGGACGGATTCTGAATCACATCCGCCATGTTTTCACCAGTCTGCTGAGGAAACTTTGAGTCGTAGGATAATGACATTTTGCAATCTTGAAGTTGAAGGTTGGTATGTGCTTTTTACATCAGAAGTGACATCATCATGTGCATCGTGCGTATGTTCACTTGGTGTAGTTAGGTCCGGTTTCATTTGAACACGCCTCATACAAACTTCCCCTGTCATGGAATTACTTACGGCCCATCTGTATGTTATCGCAGCACCACGACATCTATGATGTCAATGAAGGAAGTTCGATTTCTATGTTGCTGATTTGGTCTCGAATGGAGATCTTCCATATTCTTCGCTCTATCGTTCATAGGGCAACGTGGATTCAATATCTGCATCAGCTTTCCTTAGGTTCCACACCTGGTTTTCATTTCTCCTGAGTGGAGTGAGTGGTCAAATGGTTTTCATTTCTCCTGAGTGGAGTGAGTGGTCAAATGGTTTTCATTTCTTCTGAGTGGAGTGAGTGGTCAAATGGTTTTCATTTCTCCTGAGTGGAGTGAGTGGTCAAATGGTTTTCATTTCTTCTGAGTGGAGTGAGTGGTCAAATGGTTTTCATTTCTCCTGAGTGGAGTGAGTGGTCAAATGGTTTTCATTTCTTCTGAGTGGAGTGAGTGGTCAAATGGTTTTCATTTCTCCTGAGTGGAGTGAGTGGTCAAATGGTTTTCATTTCTCCTGAGTGGAGTGAGTGGTCAAATGGTTTTCATTTCTTCTGAGTGGAGTGAGTGGTCAAATGGTTTTCATTTCTCCTGAGTGGAGTGAGTGGTCAAATGGTTTTCATTTCTTCTGAGTGGAGTGAGTGGTCAAATGGTTTTCATTTCTTCTGAGTGGAGTGAGTGGTCAAATGGTTTTCATTTCTTCTGAGTGGAGCGAGTGGTCAAATGGTTTTCATTTCTCCTGAGTGGAGTGAGTGGTCAAATGGTTTTCATTTCTTCTGAGTGGAGCGAGTGGTCAAATGGTTTTCATTTCTCCTGAGTGGAGTGAGTGGTCAAATGGTTTTCATTTCTTCTGAGTGGAGCGAGTGGTCAAATGGTTTTCATTTCCACTGGATGGAGCAAGTGGCCGAATAGTTTTTGGTCTATGAATAGTAGGACGCTTCTCCATACTTTTGTCACTCTTCGACAACATAAAACTCCTTTATCTTCATAGACAGCCTTAATATCACAGATCAATGACGGGCCAACATGGTTCTTTCATGCACTGCACGACTCACATTTGTTCAAGCCTTTTGCATGTTTCCATTGTCTGCTTGATGGTTGTTGTTTGTCCCTCGTTTTCGAATGGACCACCTTGTCATCTGTCAATCCTAGAGTTGGTTCGTAGGTGGCTGATCAAACCAATTCTGGAGTGGGATCATAGGTGGCTGATCAAACCAATTCTGGAGTGGTATCATAGGTGGCTGATCAAACCAATCCTAGAGTGGGATCATAGGTGGCTGATCAAACCAATCCTAGAGTGGGATCATAGGTGGCTGATCAAACCAATCCTGGAGTGGGATCATAGGTGGCTGATCAAACCAATCCTGGAGTGGGATTGTAGGTGGCTGATCAAACCAATCCTGGAGTGGTATCATAGGTGGCTGATCAAACCAATCCTGGAGTTGGTTCGTAGGTGGTTGATCAAACCAATCCTGGAGTGGTATCATAGGTGGCTGATCAAACCAATCCTGGAGTGGTATCATAGGTGGCCGATCAAACCAATCCTGGAGTGGTATCATAGGTGGCTGATCAAACCAATCCTGGAGTGGGATTGTAGGTGGCTGATCAAACCAATCCTGGAGTTGGTTCGTAGGTGGTTGATCAAACCAATCCTGGAGTGGTATCATAGGTGGCTGATCAAACCAATCCTGGAGTGAGATCATAGGTGGCCGATCAAACCAATCCTGGAGTGGGATCATAGGTGGCTGATCAAACCAATCCTGGAGTGGTATCATAGGTGGCTGATCAAACCAATCCTGGAGTTGGTTCGTAGGTGGTTGATCAAACCAATCCTGGAGTGGTATCATAGGTGGCTGATCAAACCAATCCTGGAGTGAGATCATAGGTGGCCGATCAAACCAATCCTGGAGTGGGATCATAAGTGGCTGATCAAACCAATCCTGGAGTGGTATCATAGGTGGCTGATTAAACCAATCCTGGAATGGGTTCATAGGTGGCTGATAAAACCAATCCTGGAGCGGGTTCGTAGGTGGCTGATCAAACCAATTCTGCAGTGGGTTAGTAGGTGGCTGATCAAACAAATCCTGGAGTGGGTTAGTAGGTGGCTGATCAAACCAATCCTGGAGTGGGTTAGTAGGTGGCTGATCAAACCAATCCTGGAGTGGGATCATAGGTGGCTGATCAAACCAATCCTGGAGTGGGATTGTAGGTGGCTGATCAAACCAATCCTGGAGTGGTATCATAGGTGGCTGATCAAACCAATCCTAGAGTTGGTTCGTAGGTGGTTGAAAAGGGAAAATGACCGCTGAACATCTGCTGCAAAATTGCCCGACACACGAGGACCAGAGAAAGCACATGTGGCCATCACCAGTTGCAACACTAGACAAGCTCTATGGCAGTGTCGACAGCCTCAGGATGACAGCTGCTTTCTTTGAACAAATACAAGTTGACGTCTGACAGCGTATGAAGAAGAATAAGAATCCATTTGGCAACTTCGCCACCTATTCCATGTGATTTTAACTTTTGAAATAATCTTTGATGAGGTACTCTATCAAAGGCCATTGCAAAATCTAGATAAATAACGTCCACTGCCACCTATCTTCAGTTTATTGCCAAATAGATTGAAAATTGGTTAACGGTAAGAAGGCAGAGGGTGGGTATAAATAAAGAGTACTCTGAATGGTGTGAAGTGAAAAGTGGAGTGTCACAGGTCTCGGTTTTGGGACTAATTTTATTCTTGATAAATATAAATGATTTGGACATAGGTATGGGATACGTGATTGCAAAATTTGCTGATGACACAAAACTATGCAGTAGTGTCTCATCTAAAGCAGAAGTGGATATATTGAGGTCGGATTTAGATAAAATTCGAGAATGGTCTGTAATCTGGCAAATGGAGTTTAATGTAGATAAATGTACAGTCATCCACATGGGTAGATCCAATATGGAACATGATTACAGAATGGGAGAGAACAATATTAGAAAGGTAGATAAAGAAAGGGACCTAGGGGTTATAATAGATCATACAGGTAAGGTGAAAGAGCAAGTTTAGGTAGCAGTAAAAAAGGCAAATGCAATGTTAGGGATGATAAAAAGAATTATTAAACATAGGAGCAAGGAAGTGATAGTCAAACTGTATAAAGCATTAGTTAGACCTAGATAGGAGTACTGTGTACAGGTGTGGAGTCCTTATCAGAGAGGGGATATAGACATGCTGGAGAGAATACAAAAAAGAGCGACAAAGCTGATAGTGGGATTCCAGAATTACAGTTATGAGGAAAGACTAAAAAAAAAACCGGCCTAGAGTGTCTAGAAGAGAGAAGAATTCGTGGTGACTTATTACAGGTTTATAAGATGATCAGAGGAATGGATAAATTAGACACCCACAATAACAAGAGAGCATAGCTACAAGTTGACCTAGGAGAGGTCCAGATTAGATATTAGGAAATATTTTTTTAGTCAGAGAGTTGTGAATGCTTGGAATGCATTGCCAAGGGAGGTAGCGGAGGCAGGAACAGTTAATGCATTTAAGAATAAATTGGATGCGCATAGCTTTTAGAGCAAGGTGATGTAAATGGAACTGGTTGTATACAGACTCCTCAGAGTCTTCTAAACCAGTATAAAGACGTTAAGTTAAGAGAGGAAGACTGCCAAGTATATGCGAGAAATACAAGTATTTATTTGGAGTGAAGAGCAACAAATATACCACAATTCCCAAACCACTGAACGGATAAGGCAACATGACAAGCCTGTGAGCATTTGAAAGCGATCTACATCGACAAAGAAAGAAAGGGAGATGAAGAAGTGGAAGAAGAAATTTATTCTAGAAATAATAACCTAGAACATATAGCTAATAATAAAACCTGATTTTACGCCAGAACACCGACACCTGACCACAGAGACCAGAACACATTACAGCCCATGAGGTAAGGTAATTACAGGCCAACACTTCTGTCTATACGACCACTTCTTAATTAATGGGCCAGACTTCAGGAGCAACACTCCGCTCCCTATCTGAGGTTTATCGACCACACAGATTGCCATTCCATCACCATTACCAGCCGACCACATCCCAGCACCACAACCGCACGACCTAGTTCTGGTCTCTACGTGTACTGGTAGTTGTTATATCCGGGTGTACTTTTCCTGGCCTGTGTTGTTATTTTGGTAGTATATTTCTCCTGACCCGGGCTAACATTCTCTGATTAGTGTGGTTTGCCTGACCAATCGTTACTTTTTTCGTCCCATGATGGTGTTAATGCTGCTGTGTTTTTTGTTTATTTTGTTTAGTTTTCGTTGCTGTTGCTGCTGTTATTCTTCATATGTTGTTAGGATATCGTTGTTGTTGGTGGTGGGGGTGGTGCTGCTGTTTTTTAAATTTTGTTATGCTGTTGTTTCTGTTGCTGCTGCTATTTTTTAAAGTTGTTATTGTTGTTAGGATGCCGTTGTTCTTTTTGTTGGTGGAGTGGATCCAACAACATTCGGGTTCTTGCTATTCAGCCCAATGCCATATAGTTGTGTCTGTTAGTTGTTTAGTACCACAGTGTTCCTTTTATCTGGCCTCGGGGGAAGAGGCATTTTACTAACATCATTGAGCGCCGAGCACTCAAAGAGATGACGACCAACAGTCTCTTATTCGTGTGTACACAGCTTGAAATCTGGAATGTGTTGTGGTTGAATTATGTGCTACATTGAAAGAACATCTCTCTCTCTCTCTCTCTTTATCTCTCTCACTATTTTTCTATACTTGGCTGTATAGTGGCCTTTGCATATACTTGTAACGGAATGTGCAGACAAACTGGTGATTTGTATGTTGTGCCTTTGCGTAATGGAGGGGATGTTTTCTTTTTGGCCGTCATACTTACCACTTGGGTAGGTATTTTGTTGCCTTTAGACGTGTTTCCCGGACACCGGCCAATAACCTGCTCTTTTCGATCTAACACGAGCTTTTTTTTTTATGTGTACACGAGACGGTTTTAGTTTATTGTTCATCTCGTAGGACGATGCGGATCTCACCTCCCGCGCAAAACTGCCTAACTGAAATCTAAATCATCGCGCAAGTCGCCCATTTAAGAGAACAGGGCAAAAGGAAAAGATTGTCCACACGATTGGACAGAGAGAGTGGTCTTCATCACACGCGAGGAATGGGCATCACCATCCATCTGACTATATGAATCTCCGTTTCTGTCAAAGCAAGAAACAGTCGCGGTGACACTCGACCAGGAAGACGCATATAGCCGTGTCAATTGTGGGACCTTAATTACCTGTCTGCAGCAGTGTGGTTTAAACCCGTGGCTAGTTAGTTGATATCAGCTGCCCTGATGGTAAGAACAGTTGCGCTACGCGTGGGATCGTGGACATCAGAACCGAGGCGAACATGTCCAGGACTGCCTCAAGGGTCTCCGCTCTCATCGGTGCTGTTCAACATTTACACAGTAAAAGTGGCCAATATTCAACCCACAGGGACAGGACGAACGTTGACATTTGCCAATGCCATCCTAACGTACAGGACTGGCTCAGACAGGCAAGAGTTGGTCAAAGACATCCAAGAAACCTTACAAGCAATCTTACAGTGGTGCAGCGACTCAAGCTCCAAGATCAATCCGAACAAGGCCTGCATGATGTGGTGCTCTTTGAATAATTCCATAGTAAAGGCCGAGCTTCTGGGCATCACTTTTGATGGTTGCACTATTGACAGGTGTGACAGGTTGAAATACCTCAGAGTGACATTTGATCGCAGTCTTTCCTATAACTGTCATGTTGACCACATCGTACAAAGATGCAAGAGAGAGTCTGGGAGAACTCAAGACCACGGCTGTTGCTGTCTTGGAACAACGCCTCCTGTTAATTCTATTTCGTCAGGTCGTATTGTCTGTCATCGATTACGGACTAGGCATCCTCACACTATCAAGAACACAGTGCGAAAGGTTGGACCGCATCCAGAATGAAGGTATGCGTCTGGTTCTGGGCTGCACTAGAGATACCCCGATTGTGATGATGCGGTACATGTTGGGATTGTTATCGGTTACATCCAGACATAAACCGGCACAAGTTAAAGCCTATATGCGTGTCACCACAGACACTCGGCACCCTCTGCACAGTAGTATCTCAGACATAAAAGGGTCAAGAATCAAGAGAGGGTCGTCATGGATAGCACAGACTGAGACAACAATCGGACACGTCACATTTCAGCTGAGACGATAGCTAAAGGGGAAGAATGGGTCCACACTGGTGATAGAATGATAGAGTGCAGAGAGTCATCATAACTTTAGGCAAGGAATGCAGAGAACGGAACAACGAGAGAGCAGAGCACGAGGTAAATCAACTGATAACTGAGAACACCCAGGAGAGTGACGCTGTCATTTATACCGACGGATCAGTCGTGCGCAGTGGGACACCAGACTGGGGTTTCTCGGCTAGAGTGAGAGGAGAGGTTGTTGCTGAGCGCAGTAGGGCATACATGTCAACAACCTCCAGTATGAGGTTGGAGACGGAAGCAGTGACCTCAGCACTGAAATGGATATCTGAGACTTCTATAACAAGGACAGTCATCGTGACAGACGCGCAAGCCGTACTTCAGAAAGTACAGAAGAGATGGCTTAGGTACGAGTGGATAGCTGCTGTTGAGGCCTCAAACCTGCAGGCGTTGATCTGGATCTACTGTCCTGCTCATGCCGGGGTTCAGGGCAATAAAAGAGCTGACATCATGGCTTCACAAGCTCCCATCATGGGCACATTAGTGATGGATAGAAGTGACATTTTGAAATCAATCAATGATCGCCTGCTGGATGAGGACACCGCAATAGGTGAAGCAGCAATCCACAGACTGCAAAGTTTCGACATTAAACTAGGTTCGAGCGGAGTGGGGCGCAGGAGAGTGTACAACCAGTGAGCTACATGGACCAACAGCATCCACACCTTACGCCATTTGATGAGAGAGACTGAGCACCTATGGGTATGCCCGGAGTGCAGTGACGTGGATTCTTAGAAACAGAAACAGAGGCCAATGCAATACTACTGGAAATGTCTTTTGTTGTATCTCCATCTAGTGTCGTTGACTTCCCTAAATAGGCGAAACTTTCAACCTTCTCTAAAAGTTCTATATTCAACTTTATATCAACAATTTTATCATCATCAGTCCCATAACCTAGAAGGTCGTTGTTGCACCGTTATTGCAGTTTGTAGTACCAGCTCCCACTATACAACAACGGTGAGTCTTGGGCCTCTACACATCTACTTGTTTCCTAATATCTTCGTTTCTGATTATATCCATTATTGTTACTCCAAGCATTCTGCGTATGAATTTCATCTCTGGTGTTACAAAGTTTCTTTAACTTTGATTGTCAATGTCCAATTTTGGCACTGATCGCACAATGTGGCTATGAATATCGGGTTGTATAGCGTTCTTTGTGTATCCATTGCCACGTCAACACGGGGACATTTGTGTGTGTGTGTGTGTGTGCGTGCGTATATATATATATATCTTTTCCTGCGCTTTCTCGAAAGTTGAACTCACTACAGCCAAGTCTTCTACGAAATCTAGATCTTCTAAAGTTTTTAGCAAATAAAATGTGCACTTTAAAAAAAACAACAGCTTTATCGAAAGGCACAGGCAGCGGCCGCTGACGAAAAGTGTGGTGTGGGACTGTGGGGGGTGTCTTCATATGTGCTCAAACTACCTCACCGGTTACGGGATGATATTACCTGACCTGATTATCGAAATTATACAAGTCTCGCTGAAACTTGGCACATTGAATCATTATATGTATCTGGTAGGCGTGAACCAAAAATGACAGGGATTAACAGGATATGTTCTTAAACAATGAATTTAGCAAATGTATCCTTCAAATTGCCTCATTATAAATGCATGAAATGTGCATTACGGCCAGCCTAGATCGGGTTAGAAGCAGCATGTAAATGAGAGAAAATCATCCTGCCAGCCAGACATTCCATCATTAAACTGTCAATGTAACCATGCAAATAAAACGCATGTGCAGCCCACAAAGGCCGAAGATAGAGGGTTTATCTCCGTGTTTACCTACCCTCTGCTGCAAGGGGATGGAATTGAGCAAATAATAAAGGAACATCAGAACGTACATTTTTGCTTAGGCCGTTGGTAGATCGTGTTGGAAATGAGGTTTGGCTTTTCCTCGCAATGGTTAGGTAGTTGGGGGAGTGCTGACTTGTATCCGTTTAGGGAGTTACGTTGGCAGAGATGGAGGATCACACGAGTGTTACAGGCGTTGACAGAGATGGCGTCAGACGAGGGTTAAAGGCGTTGGCAGAGATGGGGGTCAAACGAGGGTTAAAGGCGTTGGCAGAGATGAAGGATCAAACGAGGGTTAAAGGCGTTGGCAGAGATGAAGGATCAAACGAGGGTTAAAGGCGTTGACAGAGATCGAGGAACAAATCAGGGCTAAAGGCGTTGACAGAGATGGATGATCAAACAAGGGTTAAAGGCGTTGACATAGATGGAGGAACAAATCAGGGCTAAAGGTGCTGACAGAGATGGAGGATCAAACGAGGGTTTAAGGCGTTGACAGAGATGGATGAACAAATCAGGGCTAAAGGCGTTGACAGAGATGGATGATCAATCGAGGGTTAAAGGCGTTGACAGAAATGGAGGAACAAATCAGGGCTAAAGGTGCTGACAGAGATGAAGGAACAAATCAGGGCTAAAGGTGCTGACAGAGGTGGAGGAAGAAACGAGGGTTAAGAGCGTTGACAGTGATGGGGGATCAAACGAGGGTTAAGAGCTTTGACAGTGATGGAGGAACAAATGAGGGTTAAAAACGTTGACAGAGATGGAGGAACACATGAGGGTTAAGAGCGTTGAAAGTGGTGGATGAAGAAATGAGGGTTAAGAGCGTTGACAGAGATGGAGGGTCACACGAGGGTTAAGAGCGTTGACAGAGATGGAGGAACAAATCAGTGCTTAAGGTGCTGACAGAGATGGAGGATCAAACGAGGGTTAAAGGCGTTGGCAGAGATGTAGGATCAAACGAGAGTTAAAGGCGTTGACAGAGATGGAGGAACAAATCAGGGCTAAAGGTGCTGACAGAGATGGAGGATCAAACGAGGTTTTAAGGCGTTAACAGAGATGGAGGAATAAATCAGGGCTAAAGGCGTTGACAGAGATGGATGATCAAACGATGGTTGAAGGCCTTTGACAGAGATGGAGGAACAAATCAGGGCTAAAGGTGCTGACAGAGATGGAGGATCAAACGAGGGTTTAAGGCGTTGACAGAGATGGATGATCAAACGATGGTTGAAGGCCTTTGACAGAGATGGAGGAACAAATCAGGGCTAAAGGTGCTGACAGAGATGGAGGATCAAACGAGGGTTTAAGGCGTTGACAGAGATGGAGGAACAAATCAGGTCTAAAGGTGCTGACAGAGATGGAGGATCAAACGAGGGTTTAAGGCGTTGACAGAGATGGAGGAACAAATCAGGGCTAAAGGCGTTGACAGAGATGGATGATCAAACGATGGTTAAAGGCCTTTGACAGAGATGGAGGAACAAATCAGGCCTAAAGGTGCTGACAGAGGTGGAGGAAGAAACGAGGGTTAAGAGCGTTGACAGAGATGGAGGAACAAACGAGGGTTAAGAGCGTTGACAAAGATGGAGGAACAAACGAGGGTTAAGAGCGTTGACAGAGATGGAGGAACAAACGAGGGTTAAGAGCGTTGACAGAGATGGAGGAACAGTTCAATGCTGAAAGCGCTGACGGAATAAATCAGTGCCAAAGGTATTGACGGAGATGGAGATACAAATCAAGGTTAAATGCGTTGACAGAGATGGAGGAACAACAACCCAGTGTTAAAAGGTGTTGACAGAGATCACCCGCCCATCTGTCTGTCTGTTTATACTTATCTATCTATTTCCCATGTTATGCAAATATATATATTTATAACAAATTAAATAATTATTTCAATGCATAAACATATATGCAAATCCAGAGCGATGCACCAGGGTCTTTGGGTATAACAGAGACATGAATAGAACTACTGTCTCACAGATAATATGCCGTAAGAGGCGACTGACTGTGTGACATGGTATAACACCGGCCATAGTTAGGTGGTTTATTAAGTGCAGCATAAATGGCGCCAAACAGTCTGCGAGTCTACTTTGCTGTAGTATGTGAGTCTATTAAGATTGACTCGCACATCGGTTAACCACCCTCCACGGCACTTGTCCCAGCGCAGCGGAGTAATAAGCTGCTCGAGCCTAGTCCGCTAAGCAGGAAATCCGGCTACATCCAGATCAGGTAAAAGAGCTGGGACCTGCGCAGGGGCATCTAGCCATGGCCATGATCCAACCCTGTAGAATTACAGGTCAACTAAGATCCATCCATCCATCCATCCATCCATCCATCCATCTCTATTTATCTATCCATCTATATATCTATCTATCTACCCATCCATCCATCCATCCATCTATCTATCTATCTATCTATCTATCTATCTATCTATCTATCTATCTATCTATCTATCTATCTATCTATCTATCTATCTATCTGTCCATCTATCTGTCCATCTATCTATCTATCCATCCATCCATCCATCCATCCATCCATCCATCCATCCATCTATCTATCTATCTATCTATCTATCTATCTATCTATCTATCTATCTATCTATCTATCTATTTATCTATCTATCTATCTATCTATCTATCTATCTATCTATCTATCTATCTATCTATCTATCTATCTATCTATCTATCTATCTATCTATCTATCTATCTATCTATCTATCTATCTATCTATCTATCTATCTATCTATCTATCTATATATATATCTATCTATCTATCTATCTATCAAATTTACTATCTATCTTGTTCTTCTTCTTTGCATTCAGGATCCTTGACCATGCTATATCTGCAGGTCAGTCGTCATAATGAAGTCTGTAGTCTTCAACAGGTCGGAGCGGGCTGCCCCACAGCTTTGGGCTAATGTGTAAGTGACACGGCTCACAACCAGAAGATGCTGGGTTCGATCCCCATCACAGCACCGGTCGTTACCCAAGGGAAGCAACCCCTTAGAAAATGCAGGAGGAAGCAGACCCTTACATAAAATTCATGCTGAAGTCGGATGCACTGGGCCAAGGTGCGCAAAATAAAAACCACGGTGTAACGCACACCGCCTTGGGGAATAGAGAAATAAGGCGAACGCAAAAAGCTCCGTCTCTCTGGCCAGGTCTGGTATCTCATTTCCCTATATATTGGGTATTCCTTTAGAATGTGCTCTAGATGCTGGTCTCCTGTTCCCCGTGGACATTCATCGGTGTGTGAGATCTTTAGTCGGTAAAGATTTTCTAGTAGTTTGCAGTGGTGAGTTCTCGGGTAAAAGAAGGTCGTTTCTTGGTTTCCTTTCGAGTTGGTGAATTGGGTCCGGTCTACTGCTTATGTTTCTGTCTTCTCTCCATTGGTGTATATACTGATTTCTGATGATGTTCGTGATATCTCTCTCTCTCTCTCTCTCTATATATATATATATATATATATATATATATATATATATATATATATATATATGGGACTCGGTGATTAAAGCGGTATATCTGTTTGTCTGTCAGTATGTCTACCCACACTCACCAGTCTACACAGCTGTAAACGGGTACTTGAATTACAGAAAAGAATAGCAAGCCAACGAGAAAGATATTGATCAACGCACTTCACAAATAGCTGAGATTTCCCTACAATAACACTCCATCCTCGACGATATCTTTCTGAAACCACCTTGGCATTGTTTGTTTAACTCGCTGAATACTTTTTTCGTAATCTTGGAATGTCCCACTTTATGTAACAAGCTACATAACAGGCTCTGGTGACCTGACGTACCGAGGATCGTATATCCACGACCCGAATGGAGTGAGGCACCTGTCGAGTTAGCCCCGACCACCAAGTTTTGAATTGCTGGCGCAGATAAGCCGTAAACCAGCCTGGCGAGAGACATAGAGCTCTCATCAGCGCTTACACAAACACTCCCACGAGAGAGAAACTGTCCAGGGAATCTTTTCCGTACCCGGAGGGACCAAGTCGTAATATGCGGAGGCTGTGGGGGAAGGTGGTTATATGCAGTGTTTCTCAAACGTTGTAGGTTGGGTCTATCTTGGCTTGGCTTGGCTTGGCTTCTTTCGTTCTCAATCTCCCGCTACAAAACCATGAAAGGGCTTAAGTAGCAGAATGTAGTCCAGAGAACGGAATGCGTTGTGTCGTAGTTTACAGCTTGACTGCGATATTTGCACCTTTCGGTCCAACACATCCGACTTTAGCAAGCATTTTTTGAGTACTGGGTTAGCATTCCTTCTTCGATCCCTTCTCCTTCGCCAGTCTGCCCTGCTGCAGCCTGTTATCCAGGATCACCGTGTGGAGGTGTATAACAGTCTTGGCAGCTCTGGTTCGCTGGCCCTGACGCTATCAGTCAGCTATGGATCGCTGACCACTGCAGCTCATGATGCAGGGCCTATCTTAATGTCATGTGAAACGTTTGTAAGTCTGTTGCACCAGGGTCATAATGGGGAACAAAGAATAGTACTGACGTAACATGGCAGGCGTGTCGTAAGAGGCGGCTAAGGAAGGTGTAGCGGTCAGCGAACTAAAGCGACAGCTAGCATGAGGTCCACTGAACCAGATCTGACTGCCAGCGTCAGACCCACCGAACCAGAGCTGACTGCTAGACAGGGCCAGCAACTCAAAGCTGACTGCTAGTAACATGCCCACCGAACCAGAAATGACTGCTAGTAACAGGCCCACTGAACCAGAAATGACTGCTAGTAACAGGACCAGCTACTCAAAGCTGATTGCTAGCGACAGGGTCACTGAACCAGAGCTGACTTGTATTGCAGAAATAGATGCTAGTCAGCTCTTGAGACCAGCAGTATACAAACATAATGATCTGCTTGTAGGCCATGCGCGAGCCTTGTAGGCCATGCACGAGCCTTGTAGCCAAGTGCCTCACCTCACAGGGATGTCCTGCCGACATTGTGCTTGTCGACATCTCCATCTATATCGTCGTTGAGTCAAGGACAACACCATAACCTGGTTGTTATTGCATCGTATGACAGCAGGGATAATGTCATGTCACTCTCCCTATCATGGACCAAGGTTGACAGACTCAAGAAATGCATTGCTGATTTCAAATAAAAGGGCATGTACAAGCGGACATCAGAAATTCACGGAAGCAGATTGTTTGACACCCCGAACAGTTAAAAAGTGGATTATTCTGTGACGTCCCTATCCCCAAGTCCGGTGCCAAAAATAGATATCCAGTGCTAAATAGGTATATATAAATATGTTTTGTTTGTTTGTTTGTTTGTTTGTTTGTTTGTTTGTTTGGAGGGGGGCGAATTGCTGGAAGGAAATCACAAGAAGATTAGCAATGTCAACTCACAGTTTAAACAGCCTGGAGAAATGGCGGCAGAGCACTAACAAAACCACAAAAGTGAAAGTCTTGAGAGCCGGTGTTTTTCCTGTTTCAGCAAATGGCTGCGAGTCGTGGACGATTAGCAAAACTTCTAGAAAGAGAATCGAGTATTTCAAGTCAAAATGTTACAGAAAGATCCTCCAGAATACCCTGGATGGAGACAAACACAAATGTCGACATTCGGCAAGAGTTGAACATAGAAAACTGGTTTAGCAATTCCATTTTGGCGAGAAAATGCAAGTACTTTGGTCACATCAAGAGACACAACGGTCTCTAGAGAACAGTGATGGAAGATATGGTGCCAGGTAAAAGAGGAAGGGGTAGACCAAGAAGACGATGGCACCAAGATATCCAGGAATGCCTGGGTATGACTGGCGGAAGCTGGAGTTTTGGCAAGGGAACGAGTTTCTTTCAGACAGACTGTGATGGGAGCGACGTTCTATAAAGGACATGCTACATGATGATGATGACGGGGTAAATTAAGGGACACTCACCCTCTCCTTCAATATATGGTAGGATATGTCTTCGTGTCTCAGGTATGGGCAACATATTTTTTGAAATTGGTGTAGGTTTCAGGTACTCAATCCTCCCTCTTCTGACACGACCAAACACAGTTTGAGAAACGCTCTTAAACGACCTGTTCTATTTGTGATTTGACCTAATAAAATGTTTAACAAATCTGTTCCCATTGGTCTGCGTATAGTGAAATAAGGCGGTGACCTTTGACACGGATGTTTCCTGTGCGCCCGCCGTTACGTATGATGATAGTTACACACTTGTCACGCCAGGGTTGTCATAACGCCAAGCAAGGAGCTGTTGGCTAGGAGTTTATGTGCGATTCTCTTGTATGGATATGTACCGCTGTTGAGTCAGTGGTCTTACGTAACAGAGTAAGTCGAGTCAATCTGTTTGTGTGTGTGTGTCTTAAGGTAGTGTGTTGTTGTTGTTGTGGCGGTACATACATACATATTATATACATGCCTACTGGTGGATATATGTTTACGTGTGTGTGTACACTGACATATGTACCTGGCGCATATATATATATATATGTGTATGTGTATGTATGTTTATATATATGTAAGTATTTATGTCTGTGTATATAAGTATATGTGTATATGTGACTGTATATATATATATATATGTGTGTGTGTGTATATATATATATGTGTGTGTATGTATGTGGGTGTATGTATGTAGGTGTATGTATGTATGTATATATATATATATGTGTGTGTGTATGTAAGTATGTGTGTATATATATATATATGTATGTGTGTGTGTATGTAAGTATGTGTGTATATATATATATGTATGTGTGTGTGTATGTAAGTATGTGTGTATATATATGTATGTGTGTGTGTATGTAAGTATGTGTGTATATATATGTATGTGTGTGTGTATGTAAGTATGTGTGTATATATATGTATGTGTGTGTGTGTGTAAGTATGTGTGTATATATATATATATGTATGTGTGTGTGTATGTAAGTATGTGTGTATATATATATATGTATGTGTGTGTGTATGTAAGTATGTGTGTATATATATATAAATGTATGTGTGTGTGTATGTAAGTATGTGTGTATATATATAAATGTATGTGTGTGTGTATGTAAGTATGTGTGTATATATATATATATATATGTGTGTGTATGTAAGTATGTGTGTATATATATATATGTATGTGTGTGTGTAAGTATGTGTGTGTATATATATATATATATATGTGTGTGTGTATGTAAGTATGTGTGTATATATATATATGTATGTGTGTGTGTAAGTATGTGTGTATATATATATATGTATGTGTGTGTGTATGTAAGTATGTGTGTATATATATGTATGTATGTGTGTATGTAAGTATGTGTGTATATATATAAATGTATGTGTGTGTGTATGTAAGTATGTGTGTATATATATGTATGTGTGTGTGTATGTAAGTATGTGTGTATATATATATATATATGTGTGTGTGTATGTAAGTATGTGTGTATATATATATATGTATGTGTGTGTGCATGTAAGTATGTGTTTATATATATATATGTATGTGTGTGTGTATGTAAGTATGTGTGTATATATATATATACATACACTCACACGTTGTTCTTGTTGCTGCTGCTGTTATTGTTGTTATTGTTGTTATTCGAATGCCCATAATGAGTAGATTTTCTTTTATGTGCAACCTGAAAAGGACGTTTAGTGGCGGGTTGCTGAAGTTTTCCTTACATCTCGAGCGTACTGATGAAGGTTTACTGGGGTCCTCCAGGCGGCTGTGCTATGCTTGGCAACATCTGCGTGTCGCTCACTACTACTGGGATCACATCGATCCCTCACCTCGTTAGCCAGGCTGCCTTTAAAACAGCCTGATTCCAGAAAGGGCTATGAGGAAGTCAAGGTGAGGGTCTTGTCGAGTATGTTTTGCCTGACTCTGACTAAGATGTCTGATCAGTCAGTATGTTTTGCCTGACTCTAAGATGCCTTATCAGTCAGTATGTTTTGCCTGACTCTGACTAAGATGTCTGATCAGTCAGTATGTTTTGCCTGACTCTAAGATGCCTTATCAGTCAGTATGTTTTTCCTGACTCTGACTAAGATATCTGATCAGTCAGTATGTTTTGCCGGACTCTGACTAAGATGTCTGATCAGTCAGTATGTTTTGCATGACTCTGACTAAGATGTCTGATCAGTCAGTATGTTTTGCCTGACTCTAAGATGCCTTATCAGTCAGTATGTTTTGCCTGACTCTGACTAAGATGTCTGATCAGTCAGTATGTTTTGCCTGACTCTGACTAAGATGCCTTATCAGTCAGCATGTTTTGCCTGGCCCTGACTAAGATGCATTATCAGTCAGTATGTTTTGCCTGGCTCTGACTAAGATGCCTTATCAGTCAGCATGTTTTGCCTGACCCTGACTAAGATGCATTATCAGTCAGTATGTTTTGCCTAACTCTGACTAAGTTGCCTTATCAGTCAGCATGTTTTGCCTGACTCTGACTAAGATGTCTGTTCAGTCAGTATGTTTTGCCCAACTCTGACTAATATGTCTGATCAGTCAGTATGTTTTGCCTGACTCTGACTAAGATGTCTGATCAGTCAGTATGTTTTGCCTGACTCTGACTAAGATGTCTGATCAGTCAGTATGTTTTGCCTGACTCTAAGATGCCTTATCAGTCAGTATGTTTTGCCTGACTCTGACTAAGATGTCTGATCAGTCAGTATGTTTTGCCTGACTCTGACTAAGATGCCTTATCAGTCAGCATGTTTTGCCTGACCCTGACTAAGATGCCTTATCAGTCAGTATGTTTTGCCTGACCCTGAGTAAGATGTCTGATTAGTCAGTATATTCTGCATGACCAGACGTTAGACTCCCTTCCCAGCTACAAGTTATTATTGCACAGTATTCTCTTCATGGCCTGAAAGACCGATTTTGCTTGGGCTATTCTGCATTTTGTTCCGTCTGATGTTATGTGTGTGCCCAGGTGTTTAAACGTGTTAACGTGTCTCAATTCGGCCCCCTTCGCTTTGACGCAGCATTTTGCAGAGTCCGGTTTCTGATCTACTACCATCACCTCCGTGTGCTACCCTCACACACAACCCTCGACAACACATGTTTTGTCTCTGTAAACACTAACATAAACCTGACGGTTTTCATCAATCATGACCGCGGTTAGCACTGCTTCTGTCCTGTTACCTGGCTACTACACAGCTGTTATTGTGTTCCTGTGTAATTGTCCCTCGCTGTCTATCATTGATGGCAACATACAATGCCACAACTGTCATGTTGGGAAGTGACGAACGTTTTTGGATGAGGATATGTATTCTTACACCCCGGCAAGGAAGAGGTGTTTTTATTCTCTCTCTTTCTTTTGTAGGTAAAATAAAGACATAATCATCGTCCTCTTTTTCTTTCTTCTCATTCTTTGTTCTTAGTCGACCTGTACTTCTACAGTGGCAGATGCCCCTTGTGCAGGTCCCAGCTCTGGTATGAACTGGATGTAGCAGGGATGAGGATTTCCTGCTTAGCGGGCTAGGCTCGAGAGGCTTATTACTTCGCTACGTTGGGACAAGTTAACTGATGTGCGAGTCCATCTTAATAGACTGAAGCCTGTTAGGCGCCATCTATGCTGCTCTAAACAAAACATCTAACTATGGTCAGTATTATGCCATGTCACACAGTTAGTCGCCTCTTACGACATGCTCTCTGTGGGGCAGTGGTGCTATTCTTGTCCTTGTCATGCACAAAGACCCCGGTGGACCACTCGGGGTGCTTCTTCTCCTTCTTCTGTCTTCTTATTTTTCTTTCCTCTTCATCTTTATTCCTCCTATCATTTGCACATCTCTTTTTCTTCTTTATCGTCTACCGTCGTCTTGAAATGAACATTGTGTCATTATAGATCAGTTTACACCGCGGCTGCGATAGCTACGTCTTTCGACCCGACACATCCTATTACAGATGGCTGAATTTGAGTACCGGGTTTGCATTCCTACAGCGATCCTTGCTCTTGTGTCCAGACATCCGGTCTCTACCACCCAAAGATCCTTGCTCTTGTCAGTATGTTTTGTATACCCTGACTAACATGTCTGATCAGTATGTTTTGTCTGATCCTGACTAACATGTCTGATCAGTATGTTTTGTCTGACCCTAACTAACATGTATGATCAGTATGTTTTTCCGACTAACATGTCTGATCAGTATGTTTTGTCTGACCCTAACTAACATGTATGATCAGTATGTTTTTCCTGACCAGACGTTAAGTCTTCCTTCCCCTGGCTGGAGCTAAAAAGAGACAAGACATGTGTCGAGACCGGATGTCGAGGCCGGGTACGTTTTCTAAACGGAGGCTATCCCTGTAACCGCTTTCTCTAACTAGGGTGTGGTAGGTAGACGGTTGAGATGACACTTAACACTCTGGGTATAACCAGTTCCATGGGTACACGCCTACCCATCTCGGGTCACTGATCACACAATCATAATAGCATGTTTATACACGTCCATGTGTCTCAGACCTAGTCAACCCGAGTGCGTTGTTCCGTTTTTGAAAGGGTGAATTATGTCGATTTTGGCTTGGGTCTTCATGGCTGTCTCCAGACGGAGCCCATCTCATCTCCAAGGCGGATCCCATCTCATCTCCAAGCCGGTGCCCATCTCATCTCCAAGCCGGTGCCCATCTCATCTCCAAGCCGGTGTCCATCTCATCTCCAAGCCGGTGCCCATCTCATCTCCAAGCCGGTGCCCATCTCATCTCCAAGCCGGTGCCCATATCATCTCCAAGCCGGTGCCCATCTCATCTCCAAGCCGGTGCCCATCTCATCTCCAAGCCGGTGCCCATCTCATCTCCAAGCCGGTGCCCATCTCATCTCCAAGCCGGTGCCCATATCATCTCCAAGCCGGTGCCCATCTCATCTCCAAGCCGGTGCCCGTCTCATCTCCAAGCCGGTGCCCGTCTCATCTCCAAGCCGGTGCCCGTCTCATCTCCAAGCCGGTGCCTGTCTCATCTCCAAGCCGGTGCCCGTCTCATCTCCAAGCCGGTGCCCGTCTCATCTCCAAGCCGGTGCCCGTCTCATCTCCAAGCCGGTGCCCGTCTGATTTCCAAGCTGGTGCCCATCTCATCTCAAAGCCGGTGCCCGTCTCATCTCCAAGCCGGTGCCCATCACATCTCCAAGCCGGTGCCCATATCATCTCCAAGCCGGTGCCCGTCTCATCTTCAAGCCGGTGCGTTCCAACATATGCATCTGACGTGGAGGAGTCTGTCTCCTCAGACAATCCATTTCCTCGTTTGCCTACAACCTCTCGGCCATATTTTCCCAGTGTGCACCACTTTGAGGTGAGGTTGATTTGTGTGTTCACTTTATAACAGACTACTCATTTCATTTTTCGCCCCTCAGAAGAAGAACTAGCCGACTCCGACATCGCTGGGTTGCGATGCCGAGCGTAGACATACCATTGGACAAAGATCGAGTTAAAAATGAGGAAATACGAGAAAGAATTACAACAGCTATATGGCCTTTTCAAGACCTCTTGGCAACTGTCAATAGAAGGAAACTCGCTTGGTACGGTCACATATCGAGATCAAATGGTCTTGCAAATACGATCCTACACGGGAAGGTGCAAGCAGACGACGAAGAGGCCGTCTCAAAAAGAGGTTGGAGGATAACATAGAAGAATGGACCAATCTCCGACCAGAAGAAACACAGGGAGCGACAGTTGATAGAGAGGGATGGCGCGGGATTGTGAGAAGGTCTTCATATGTACCCCAACGACCTCACTGGTTACGGGATGACCGGACCTGAATTATATCGATGGGGTGTATCGCTCATTTCGTCTTTTTGGTACATGCACAATATACGAGGCGTGTTCAAATGAAACCGAACCTAACTGCTCCAAGTGAACATATGTACGATGCGCACGATGGCGTCACTTATGGTGTAAACAGCACACACCAACCGTCAAGTTTGAAAAATTTCATTATCTTCCGACTCATAGTTTTCTCAACAGATCGTTGAAAACATGGCGGATGTGGTGCGGAATCCAGAGTTGATCTGCGAGCAGTGATTTGGTTTCTAACAGCTGAAGGATGTCGACCAGCTGATATTCATCGGATAATCCAGGCAATGTATAGTGACAAAAGTGTGTCGAAGACAACAGTAAAGAACTGGACAACGATGTTTAAAGGGTACCTATGATGCTGACCTACCACCATAACTAAGAACGCATGGGCTGGAGTTTGAACCACTTGATGCTATACGAAGAGGAGGGTGATTCGTTTCTTTCGCTCATAGTGGCAGGTAAACACGCCTCGATGATTACACAGTTGGCTTTCCTAACAGGAAGCCTGTATACGGGTGTTGTTTTTTTTTTGTGTGCGTTTGTCTCATTCCTCAATTCCCAAAGGCTGTGTGCGTTGCACTATGTTTTTATTTTGCGCCTGTCGGTCCAGTGCATGTGACTTCGACATGCATCTTATGTAAGAGTCTGCTTCCTCCTGCATTTTCTAAGGGTTTGCTTCCACGGGGTAACGGCCGTGGCTGTGATTGGGGAGCGAACCCAGCACCTTCGTTTTGTGAGCCGTGTCACTTAACCACTAGCCCACGCCGTCGCTGTATCGAAGAATGTGAAGTGGTGGTTTTAATATTGTTTGTTTCACATGGGGGGGGGGGGGGGGGATTATCTCCATAGACTACTGAGAAGCCTGGCATTACACTACAGCCAGGAGGACACCAGTCCACCAACTGAAGTACGCATCTGGTTGTAAGTAGATTCACTAATAGAGTTGGCTCAGCTCAGCACAAGTAGTTCTTAACATCAAATTGCTGGTCTTATACACAACCCTCGTTAGTCTCTTATGTCACTCTTGGAAGGTTTTTAGTGAGCCTGTACTTTTCTTCTTCATCGTTCGTTCTCAATCTCCCGCTACCAACCCCGAACGTTCTCAATCTCCCGCTACCAACCCCGAACGTTCTCAATCTCCCGCTACCAACCCCAAACGTTCTCAACCTCCCGCTACCAACCCCGAACGTTCTCAATCTCCCGCTACCAAGCCCCGAACGTTCTCAATCTCCCGCTACCAAGCCCTGAACGTTCTCAATCTCCCGCTACCAAGCCCTGAACGTTCTCAATCTCCCGCTACCAAGCCCTGAACGTTCTCAATCGTCCACTACCAAGCCCTGAACGTTCTCAATCTCCCGCTACCAAGCTCTGAACGTTCTCAATCTCCCACTACCAAGCCCCGAACGTTCTCAATCTCCCACTACCAAGCCCCGAACGTTCTCAATCTCCCACTACCAAGCCCTGAACGTTCTCAATCTCCCACTACCAAGCCCCGAACGTTCTCAATCTCCCACTACCAAGCCCCGAACGTTCTCAATCTCCCACTACCAAGCCCTGAACGTTCTCAATCTCCCACTACCAAGCCCCGAACGTTCTCAATCTTCCGCTACCAAGCCCTGAACGTTCTCAATCTCCCGCTACCAAGCCCTGCACGTTCTCAACCTCCCGCTACCAAGCCCTGAACGTTCTCTGTCTCCTGCTACCAAGCCCTGACTAGAATAGAACCCATGTAACGTTCTGAGTCGGGAAAGACGACTTGGAAGGGTGGGAAGAGCGTTGCTATTGAAGCCGCCTCTGTAACTGCGTGCATACCGGCTTCTTAACTTAACTGAACGTCTTTATACTGGTTTAGAAGACTCTGCAGAGTCTGTATACAACCAGTTTCATTTACATCCCGTTGCTCTAAAAGCTATGTGGATCCAATTTATTCTTAAATGCATTAACTGTCCCTGCCTCCACTACCTCCCGTGGCAATGCATTCCCCGCACTCACCACTCTCTGTTTAAAAAAGTATTTCCTAATATCTAATCTGGACCTCTCTTTAGTTAATTTGCAGCTATGCCCTCTTGTTCTTGTAGGTGGCTGTTTAAAAAAAAAACTTTTTATAGTCTAATTTATCCATTCCTTTGATCATCTTATAAACCTGTATTAAGTCACCACGAATTCTTCTCTCGTCTAGACACTGTAGGCCGGTTTCTCTGTCTAGTCTTGCGAGCTGTAAGTGATTCACTTAGAGGAGAAAGGTGAATTAGTCACCAATCTATTTCTAGATGTATGGAGTGGTACAGTTCTTTGTTCCACAGTAAGGCACATCCGGAATTTCACGAAGGGCTTTGAGACGATCAGCAGTCAATGCGCTAAAGTTGTATGTAGTGTGACTTCCGGGAGGCTGTGGGTGTCGCGGGGACCAGAGCAGAGACAGTGTCACACTGGGTGCTTGCTGGGGGAGGCGGCTAGCGTTGTGGTCTGACCGATCTTGTGTAGGTGTGTGTGGTGTGGTCGTGTGTGACATGTGTGTGGTGGTGTGTTTGTTTGTGGGTTGTGTATGTGGCATGTTTATGGTTTGTTTGTGTTGTGTATGGGTTGGTTGTGTTTGTGGTGTGTGTGGTTGTGATGTGTTTGTGGTTGTGATATGTGTTTGTAGTGTGTGTGGTTGTGATATGTGTTTGTGGTGTGTGTGTATATGTTTGTGGTGTGTGTGTGTGTATGTTTGTGGTGTGTGTTTGTGGTGTGTGTGTGGTTGTGATATGTTTTGTGGTGTGTGTGTGTGTATGTTTGTGGTGTGTGTGTGGTTGTGATATGTTTTGTGGTGTGTGTATGTTTGTGGTGTGTGTGTGCGTGCGTGCGCGTGTGTTTATGACGTATGTGTTTGTGAGAGAGAGACAGAGACTATAACAGCCCCACTGCCACACTGAGAGCATGTTGTAAGGGGCAGCTAACATTGAGGAGGGGCGTATAGGAATACTAGTATCATCACGTGCCTTGCCGGTTAGGTTTGAGATCATGGATTCCCATCCATTCCTATTATATATCATACTTATCAACTCTGTTTTTGATGGTCCGCCATGACATCTCTTGACGCCGTCCAATATTTTCTCTCTCTGACTTCCTTTGTCCTTTTCCCTGCTATTTTACCCGTTTTCACAGAATGTTCCAACCCGCCTTTTCTCATAACATTCCCGAGAAAGGCTGAGTGCCTTAACCTGCCAATTGCAATCAGTTGTCTTTGTGTCTGTACTTCTTTGTGTCTGTACTTCTTTGTGTCTTTACTTCTTTGTGTCTGTACTTCTTTGTGTCTGTACTTATTTGTGTCTTTACTTCTTTGTGTCTGTACTTCTTTGGGTCTGTACTTCTTTGTGTCTTTACTTCTTTGTGTCTGTACTTCTTTGTGTCTGTACTTATTTGTGTCTTTACTTCTTTGTGTCTGTACTTCTTTGTGTCTGTACTTATTTGTGTCTTTACTTCTTTGTGTCTTTACTTCTTTGGGTCTGTACTTCTTTGTGTCTGTAGTTCTTTGAGGCTGTGCTTCTTTGTGTCTTTACTTCTTTGTGTCTTTACTTCTTTGTGTTTGTGCTTCTTTGTGTCTGTACTTCTTTGTGTCTGTGCTTCTTTGTGTCTGTGCTTCTTTGTGTCTATGATTCTTTGTGTCTGTGCTTCTTTGTGTTTGTGCTTCTTTGTGGCTGTACTTCTTTGTGTCTGTACTTCTTTGTGTCTGTACTTCTTTGTGTCTGTACTTCTTTGGGTCTGTGCTTCTTTGTGTCTGTACTTCTTTGTGTCTATGATTTTTTGTGTCGGTGCTTCTTTGTGTCTGTACTTCTTTGTGGCTGTAATTCTTTGTGTCTGTACTTCTTTGTGTATGCACTTCTTTGTGTCTATGATTCTTTGTGTCTGTGCTTCTTTGTGTCTGTGCTTCTTCACGCACCGCATCGTTAGTCTTCTTTGCATTCTATGGAATTCTTAACATTCTTCTGTAAAACTATATCTCCGGTCGTCTCCGTCTTTGTCCTTGTGTGCTGATTGTCCATGATTAAATGCTGAATATAAGTACTGGTTCCACTTAGCATTCAAGAACTTTCTTTCTGAACTTCAGCGATAACGTTTTGGTGCTTACGATTCCCTTCATGCTCTGGTCGACCTGTTTTGCCTGGGCTATTCTGTTCCTTATTTCAAATGTGCATCTCCCATCAGCTGTTATGTGTGTGCCCATGTACGTAGCCGTGTTCACTTCTCTTAATTCTCTCTCGTTCACCTTGGCACTGCGTTTTGGTGAGTTGTGTTTCTTTGCTACTACAAACACTTCTGATTTATTTGTATAGAAACTGAGGCCTTTATTTTCACTTTCCTGTCGAAGACGGATGTGTCGGACCGAAAGGTGCAAATATCGCAGTCAAACTGTAAACTAGCGACACAACGCAAATTCGTTCTCCGGACTGCATCCTGCTACTTGCAAAGCCCTGTTCAGGATTTGGTAGCGGGAGATTGAGAATGAACGCAGCAGAAGAAGAATGTTCGCTTTGATGAACTACCAAGTTAACCGTGTCTGTTTGACTCGTTCTCGGTTATCAATACAATATCATGGAAATATCGTAGATTGTTTGGTCTGCCAACAGATATGGCAGCCTCGCTGTAAACTAGGACATTATGTTCTCTCGAAGATGAACGCCGAAGCATAGCGCAACCGCCTGGAGGGGACCGGCTTTATCAACACGCTCGGGATGTGAGGAATGCTACCGGCACCAAACGCTCTTTTCAGGGTGTACAAAAGTAAACATTCTCATTGTGGGCATTATTCTACTTCTTCCTCTTCTTCGTCATCATCATTATCAGACAGCGTCGAATGGGTGAAGATGCTGAGCGAACCAGAGCTGCCAAGACCATTCTACACCTTCATGCGATGATCACGGGAAACAGGCTGCAACAGATCAGACTGGATAAGTAGGACGGATCGAAGAGGGAAGGCTAACTCGGTACTTAGAAATGCCTGCTGAAGTCTCGGATGTGTCGGACCAAACGGTGCAAATAATGCAGTCAATCTGTAAACTAGCGACCCAACGCATTCCGTTTTCCGGACTACATCCTGCTACTTGCATATCCCTTTGCACGGCTTGGTAGCGGGAGTTTGAGAACGAACGAAAAAGAAGAAAAAAAGAGGAAGAAGAATCATAAATCAGTTGCCGGTAGCTCTGTCATTCGTCGCTATGAGATTCGCCAAGGTACATGGTTCTTGCATTCTAGGGCAGTGCAGGTGTTACATAGTTACGCAGTACATTCATACAGGTGTTCGGGGTCGTGGACGGCTCCTATATTAGCAGACATTGTCCTCCACATATCTCAATCACATCTTTGACGCCATTATTCTGAAGTTTGAAGGACACTTTTCCATCGCCCCTCTTCTGGATTATATCAACACAAAAAGGGGGTGTTTCTAATCACATAACTACTTATTCCTTTAGACTTCTAACGCAACACATCTCATTTCTGGTGGTGTAATGCCAGCGATTGCATAGACTTTCCTCTTCGGGGTCGTCTAAATGCACCCTGCAACAATGCACCATGCCTCATTTACTGGCACATCGAGCTGTCTCGTGTGCAATGGCTGAGAGAGACTAAGCACCTAATGGAACGGTATGAAATGCAGTGAGGTCGATTCTTTGGAACAGACCATAGCCGTAAAGACACTTTTTACATAGCCGTAAAGACACTTTTTACATAGCCGTAAAGACACTTTTTACATAGCCGTAAAGACGCTTTTTACATAGCCGTAAAGGCACTTTTTACATAGCCGTAAAGGCACTTTTTACATAGCCGTAAAGACACTTTTTACATAGCCGTAAAGACGCTTTTTACATAGCCGTAAAGGCACTTTTTACATAGCCGTAAAGGCACTTTTTACATAGCCGTAAAGACACTTTTTACATAGCCGTAAAGACACTTTTTACATAGCCGTAAAGACACTTTTTACGACACGCTCTCAATATGTGGTAGTTGCATAATCTCTAATTGTGACATTGGTATCAAGGAAGTACAGGAGCTTAGATACCTAGGTATTATGTTCACTGATGACGGCAGAGTGGACAGAGAGATCGCATATAATTCAGAAGGCGACCAGTGTCCACTGTGTGCATCGATTTTGAAACGCATTAGAGTGCGTCTTTCAACTAAGAGGAGACCAGAAAATGCACTGTTTATTCCTACATTTTGTTACCAATGTCAATCTTGGTCCTTACTAGAGACACATACGGGCAAGACACAGAGCTGTGAGATGCGCTGTGTGAGAAGTGCTGCAGGAAAGACAATCCGTGATCGAATCCGCAGCAGACATTTGGGACAAACCCAGTTAGTGTCTACATTGACTCTCAACAAATCAAGTGTTTTGGTCATGTAGTCAGAATGCATTATGACCAGCCTGTATCACAGCATATCATATGCAGGTTTCCAGTCCACGAGCAAGAGGCAGACCACGACGTCCGTGGATTGAGTTTGTCTCTGACACTCTCAGTAAGCTGCATCTAACGAGAGCACAAGCCTCCCACTTAGCGATAACAAGAAATCGACGGCTCATACCTCTCTGCGACGCCTCATACCTCTCTGCGACGCCTCATACCTCTCTGCGACGCCTCATAGCAAGTGCAGTAGCTGCCAAAAAAAGAAAGAAGAAGCATATTCTCGTCTCTGTCACACACAGAGCTGTCCCAAAAACCTCTCGGGCTAGAGGCAAGAGCTGTAATCATACCTACCACCCTGCTGCAATAAGCAAATAAAAACTAGACAGATCGTTGCAGCACGCCACAACGTAACACACACTAGGCGTCTCCTGGGCCCGTTTGGATGGGATTGAATAGAACCAAAGAACACTTCATTCATTCTTACCCGATAGGCCCACACATTCAGCGACGACTGTCTGGAGTCAATGATCTCTGCTAAGGTGCGTTATCTTGATGGTATGCGGCTTATCTCTCTCTCCCTATGACCTACCTTAACTTCACGTCTTTATACTGGTTTAGAAGACTCCGCAGGGCCTGTGTATACAACCAGTTTCTTTTACATTCACTTGATCTAAAAATATGGGACGTGTTGAAATGAAACCGGAGCAAACTGCAACAAGTGAACATACGTACGATGTGCACGATAACGTCACTTCTGGTGTAAACAGCACATACCAACCGTCAAGTTTGCGAAATGTCATTATCCTCCCGACTCAATAGTTTCCTCGGCAGAACGTTGAAGATATGGCAGGTGTGATTTGGAATCCGTCCAGAGTTGATCGGCAAACGGTGATTCGGTTTATAACAGCTGAAGGATGTCGACCAGGCATGGCAGAATGCAGGCAGTGTATGGTGACAAAAAGTGTGTCGAAGACAACAGTGAAGAACTGGACAACGATGTTTAAAGAAGGACGTGAGTTAACGCAACAATATGCGCCTGCCCTGGTCTCGGTAGATCTTTCGTAAACTCACGTCCTTAAACATCGTTGTCCAGTTCTTCACTTGTCTTCGACACACTTTTGTCACCATACACTGCCTGCATTCTGCGATGAATGTCCTTCAGCTGTCAGAACGGATTCCGTATCACACCCGCCATGTTTTCAACAGTCTGCCGAGGAAACTATGAGTCGGAGAATAATGACATTTTGCAAAATTGACGGTTGGTATGTGCTGTTTACATCAGAAGTGACGTCATCATGCGCATCGTAAATATGTTCACTTGTTGCAGCTTGCTCCGGTTTCATTTGAACACGCCTCGTATATATGCTCATCCAATCTATTCACGAATGCATTAATTGACCCTGCTAACCCTCTTTCTCTTGTTTCTCTTCCACTCCATTTCTGTTTGATTTCTCTCCCTCCCTTACCTCTGCCTCTCTCTTTCACTCTCAGTTCACCCTATTTCTCCCTCTCCCTTACTTCTGCCTCCTTTTTCTCTCTCCCTCTCTTTTTCACACTTACCTCCCTCTCTTTTTCTCTCTTACCTCTCCCTCTCTCTGTCTCTCCCTTATCTCTCTTTCTCACTCTCTCTCGCTTACCTCCCCCCCCCCTCTCTCTTTCTCTTTCCATTAAATTTCCCTTTCTTCCTATCTCCGTACCCTTTCTTTCTCTCTCCCTTACCTCTGCCTCTCTTTCTGTCTCCCTCTCTTTTTCTTTCTCTTTCTCTCTCTCTCTCTTTCTCGCTTACCCCTCCTACTTTTTCACTTACCTCTGCCTCTCTCTTTCTCTATCCCTCACTTCCTATTTCTTTATCCCTCCCCCCCCTCATCCCCAGCCCCTCCTCTCTCTTAACACCTTTTCACCCCTCTCTTCCCACTCTTTCTCTCTCGCTCGTCCACCCCTCTCTCGCTCGTCACCCCTCTCTCAAACTCACTTCTTTCCATTTGTTTTTCTATCTTTCTTCCGTAACCCCCCAACCTCCATTATCTCTCTTTCACTCTATTTCTTTTGACACCGCTCGATCCCCCATTCCATTTGTTTCCCTTTTCTGTCCTTTCACCACCTCCTCAAATTCTGTTTTTCGTCCCCCCACCTCTCACATCTCTCTCGCTCCCCACTCTCCCTTGTCTCGCTCTACCCTATCTGTCTCGCTCCCCGCTCTCCCTTATCTGTCTCGCTCCCCGCTCTCCCTTATCTGTCTCGCTCCCTGCTCTCCCTTTTCTGTCTCGCTCCCTGCTCTCCCTTATCTGTCTCGCTCCCTGCTCTCCCTTATCTGTCTCGCTCCCTGCTCTCCCTTATCTGTCTCGCTCCCTGCTCTCCCTTTTCTGTCTCGCTCCCTGCTCTCCCTTTTCTGTCTCGCTCCCTGCTCTCCCTTATCTGTCTCGCTCCCTGCTCTCCCTTATCTGTCTCGCTCCCTGCTCTCCCTTATCTGTCTCGCTACCCACTCTCAGATATGGGAGAGCGGGGAGCGAGACAGATAATGAAAAGCTCCCCGCTCTCTCTTATCTGTCTTGCTCCCCACTCTCCCTTATGTCTTGCTACCCGCTCTCCCTTATCTGTCTCATTCCCCACTCTCCCTTATCTGTCTCGCTCTCCCTTATCTGTCTCACTCTCTGCTCTCCTTTATCTGTCTCGTTCTCCCTTATCTGTCTCGCTCTCCCTTATCTGTCTCAGTCTCTGCTCTCCTTTATCTGTCTCGTTCTCCCTTATCTGTCTCACTCTTCGCTCTCACTTATCTGTCTTGCTCTCCGCTCTCCCTTATCTGTCTCGCTCAATGCTCTCCCTTATCTGTCTCACTCCCCACTCTCCCTTATCTGCCTCACTCTCCGCTCTCCCTTATCTGTCTCGCTCAATGCTCTTCCTTATCTGTCTCGCTCCCTGGTCTTCCTTATCTGTCTCACTCTCCACCCACCCTTATCTGTCTTGCTCCCCGCTCACCCTTATCTGTCTATTGTCTCGCTAAGCTCCATCTCTCTAACCACCCTCTCTATCTTTCTCTCTGTTTCTCCCCTCATCTCTATCTCTCATCTCTGTCTTTCGCTTTCACCAATCCTTTCTTTCTTTCTCGCTAACCTCCCCCCATCCCCCATCTCCCGTCTCTATCTTTCTCTCTCTTTCTCCTCCCCACCTCTTTCTCTCCTCTCAGACGCTCGCTTCCTTATTCTGTTTTCTTCTTCTTTCCCTTAACTCCTTTCTCTCCCTCTCTCTCTCTCCCTTTCTCCAGTTTGTGCTACTACTTGTATCGTGACAGTGGCGTCACCGCGACGAAAATGGTGGTAGGACAAGACCTCTGCCTTTACACCGTCATTATCCCACATTTTCAGCGCAAATAGAATTATGAGGTAACTTCTCCTTGCAGGAAGCCTGTATACAGTGGCATCTGTAACACTTTATTTTCCGTGACAACATGCCCAACCCTCTCCTTAGTCACCTTTTACAACACACTTTGGCCCAGAATCACCCCGTTGTCTCGACACGTTCTAGCGGACCTAGCTGTAAATTGGGTCATTATTTACCTTTGGAATGGTAGTGAAACTAGGAAGGGAACTTGTTCACTTTGCACAAAATCGTGGCATAGACAATGGTCTCTAAAACTTCATCCCCGACAAAAGTATCTGCGTTCTTATCTTATCGATGTAGGTGATTCTATTCTTAGTAAATATATTCTTTGTTTGTCCTACTGTCCTTGCCATGAGGCGTCGTAGAGAGGCGGTACGCGTAAATTTCTTGTTATCGCTAAGTGGGAGGCTTGTGCTGTCGTTATGTGTAACTTCCTGACTGTGTCTGAGGCACTATCGATCCATGGATAAGTGGTCTGTAACTTGCTCGGGGCCCGGAGACCTGCCTATGATATGCTCTAGCCGCAGGCTGGTCATAACGTATTCTGACTAAATGACCAAACCACTGGGTTTGTTGAGAGTCAATGTATCCACTAACTGGGTTTGTTGAGAGTTAATGTATCCACTAACTGGCTTTGTTGAGAGTCAATGTATCCACTAACTGGGTTTGTTGAGAGTAAATATATCCACTAACTGGGTTTGTTGAGAGTCAATGTATCCACTAACTGGGTTTGTTGAGAGTCAATGTATCCACTAACTGGGTTTGTTGAGAGTTAATGTATCCACTAACTGGGTTTGTTGAGAGTCAATGTATCCACTAACTGGGTTTGTCCCCACTGTCTGCCTCAGCGTGGTGTTGCGCATCTCACAGCTCTGATCCAACTGGTTTCTAGTATGGTCCAAGGTTGACATTGGCACCAATTGGTGTCTCAGTCTCTGTAGACCATGCGCGTAGCGCCGCGTGGGTGTTGTCCAGCTATGTCTCCTGCAATTCGACACTGTCTGTTATGACTATAAAGGCCTATCCGCGAGTGACAGTCCCTGCCACAGATCGTACAACCATGCTGAGGAGGCTGAGGCTGGCCGGGATGTTCCTTGATCTCTTGAGTATTTCTCTTTTCTCTGCAGCCACTATGCCCCTTCCATCTGATGTCCTCCAGACCATGGGCAATTGTTTCCCTCAGATGGGATGTCGCATGACTTGCATACGTCCTTGAATCGCAGTGTTGGACGGCTGATTCTCCTAACTCCAATTTACAGCTGTACATAGGGGATATCCTTTGGCAGCCTCTCATCTTCCATGCTGTAAACATGCCCCAACCATCGAAGGCGTCTCTGGCTCCACAGCGAGTACATGCTTGGAGTGTTTGGTCACTGTCAAATCACATAATGTGGCACACCCTCTCTTGCCACCTACATCTTAATATACGCTGTAGGCACCTTACGTGATAGGTGTTGGGGTATTTAGAAAGGTAAAAGGTTTCCTTCAATATAAATAACCGCTGGTCGAGAATGAAGTGTTATAGACTTCAGTATACTAAGCCACAGTTTGGTGGGGGGGGGGGGGGGGGGGGGGTCGGGTCGGGGGGGAAAACCAGTTTCCTCCCTTCGTGCCTCTCTTTTCTTATATTTAAGTGAGGTACCCATTACCACCTGGATCGAGTGGCGCGTGACGGTTGCAACAGTTGAACCCTGCACATTGTCCGTGTCCAGATTGGCGCGAGCGTGTGTTTTATCGGCCCACACACAGCATACGGAAAGTAATGGCTTTATACCGCACTGCACACCTGTCATGAAACAGCTAAATAGGTTCACGGTTGTAAGGATTGACGTTCTGCAAAGGACATGCATCTATTATATATATATATATATACACACACACATGCATCTCTCACACACATACACACATGCATCTCTCCCACACATACACACATACACACATGCATCTCTCCCACACATCTCACACACATACACACATGCATCTCTCCCACACATCTCACGCACATACACACATGCATCTCTCACACACATACACACATGCATCTCTCACACACACATACACGCAAACATATTGGTTGTGGAATTTTCCCGAATTTGTTGAAGCGTAATTTATTTAAGTTATGCTGTTTAGCCCGTATAACTTGTAGTTCTGCCACTGCCCGAGTTTTAATTGCTGTAGATAGAACGTGTAGCTTCTTGTTGGTGCCAAACGTCTGTGGGGAGGACGGGATGTGACCCGAACTTCATAGCCTGGTCTTTAGATTTTTTTGGATTTTTTTTAAAGTTAGTCAGAAATACATAACTTAACGTCTTTATACTGGTTTAGAAGACTCTACAGAGTCTGTATACAACCAGTTTTTTTGGCAGTGGGGTTTAAACTATGTGCGAGTCCATCTTAATAGACTCAAACACTATAAATCTAAGTAGACCCGCAGCCAGTTAGGGGCCATCTATAGCTGCTCTTAACAAACCACCCGGGGAAAGGTACAAATAACTTTGGTAGATTTAAACTTGAATTTTGGTCAGGGCAGCGGCCGATAAGCCTACTCTTTTCGATTTCCAGCTGCCAAGGGATTTTTAACGTGCTCGACACTGCACACGGGAGTCCGATCTCACTACCCAGAGATCAGGGTAATTTTTACCAGAAGATACGCGTGAAAAACATCCCGGTCTCCACCGTGGTTTGAACCGGCACTCGAGGCGGACACCCTACATCGAGACCACTGAGTCACGATAGCTTATAGGTATGAGAATGGACGACGAAGAAGAACAAGTGAGCGTATGATTAGTGTTGGAGTAGTGTACTCACCTTTCAAGACAAAGGTACTGAGTTCAACTCTCGCTACCAGCACGCTTCCGTCGATCCAGGTGTATAAAGGGGTTCATTTTGATACCTGACCTTCGGGTAGGGAACGACAGGCAGTTAGGAGGGAAACTCGTGACCCCCAACTCACACCATCTGTGGCTTAGTACAATGAAGACTCTAAAATGTAAGGGAAAATAGAGATACCGCCCATTCGTATTGTTGCTCTTCCACCGCGGATGATGGCCCTATCAGGGCAAGCTTGATGGCCGTGGACCTTATGAGGGCAAGCTTGATGGCCGTGCACCTTATGAGGGCAAGTTTGATGGCCATGGACCTCATGAGGACAAGCTTGATGGCCGTGGACCTTATGAGGGCAAGCGTGATGGCCATGGACCTTATAAGGACAAGCTTGATGGCCATGGACCTTATGAGGACACGCTTGATGGTCATGGACCTTATGAGGACAAGCTTGATGGCCATGGACCTTATGAGGACAAGCTTGATGGCCATGGACCTTATGAGGACAAGCTTGATAGCCATGGACCTTATGAGGACACGCTTGATGGCCATGGACCTTATGAGGACAAGCTTGATGGCCATGGACCTTATGAGGACAAGCTTGATAGCCATGGACCTTATGAGGACAAGCTTAATAGCCATGGACCTTATGAGGAAAAGTTTGATGGTCGTGGGCCCTATGTGGACAAGTTTAATAGTCATGGACCCAATGAGGTCAAGTTCGACAGCCATGGACCCAATGAGGATACTCGTTATGCCATGAGACCTAGGAGGACAAGTTTGATAGCCATGGACCCAAGAGGTCAAGTTTAACATCCATGGACCCAATGATGATAATCTTGATGTCATGAGCCCTAGGAGGACAAGTTTGATAGCCATGGACCCTAATACGACAAGTTTGATAGTCATGGACCCAATGAGGTCAAGTTTGACAGCCATGGACCCAATGAGGATAATCTTGATGTCATGAGCCCTAGTACGACAAGTTTGATAGCCATGGACCCTAGTACGACAAGTTTGATAGCCATGAACCCTAATACGACAAGTTTTATAGCCATGGACCCTAGTATAACAAGTTTGATAGCCATGGACCCTAGTACGACAAGTTTGATAGCCATGGACCCTAGGAGGACAAGTTTGATAGCCATGGACCCTAGTAACGACAAGTGTGATAGCCATGGACCCTAGTATGACAAGTTTGATAGCCATGGACCCTAGGAGCACACGTTTGATAGCCATGGACCCTAATACGACAAGTTTGATAGCCATGTACCCTAGGAGGACAAGTTTGATAGCCATGGACCCTATGCAGTTGTTGTTGAATGCCAACAATGAGTAGGATTACTTTTTTGTGCGCCATAAAAAGGACATTAAGTGGCGGGTTGTCGTAGCTTTCCTCACATTCCTCTGCTGATAAAGGTAGATCGGTGCCCTACAGACACCAGTGCTATGCTTGGTTTCATCTGCGTGTCATTCACTACTATGGTGATTACGTCGTTCCCCCACCTTGTTAGCCAGGCTACCATGAAAACAGCCCATTTCCAGGACGGGCTACGAGGAAGTCATGGCGAGGATCTTGTCCAATATGTTTGATGATGGGCATGTCTTTGGTCGAGGTGTCTGTGTGCACCTGCTTGAGCCCTTTGTAGATACTGTAGCTTTCCTTTCTTCTGCGCTTCTTCATCTTGTCACCGGTGCGGATGACCTTAGCCTTGCCGGCTTTGTTTTACCCCTTTGGATGACACTCTTAGCGGCATTGTTGCAGTTGTGACAACAGTTTTCTGTTTTCGTTCAGCCAGTCCATTCAGTTGAGTATTCTGTGAGTCGGGGTTGTGGATGGGTGCTAAAGTTGCTGACAAGTCCGATATGTGATCTGCATAATCACAGGCAGTGAGGTCATGGGACGTTCGGTTCACTAGACATGCTTTTCTGGCAGGTTTCTGTTGTTCTGCTGCATCCTTTTTGGAAACCTCGCATGATGCCGCTCACCTGCGGAGAGCTGTGTGCCAGGATGTGCGGTCTTCAGCAGAATATTCCCATGTGTCGAGGGTTATACTGAAGGCTTTCATAGACGTTTTTAGCGTGTCTTTAAAGCGGTTCTTTTTGCCCCCTCGCCCACTCCTGGGAGCGTTCGCCCTTCTGCATATCACCATAGAACATTATTTTTTGCAGCCAGTCTTGCGTGCAGACTATATGACCCGCCCAGCACTGGTGAGAAATTCAATTTGTAATTCTAAGTTCTTAGTCGACCTGTACATCTACATCTAGTATGAACTGGATGTAGTGGGGAATGGGGATTTACTGCGTAGCCGGCTAGGCTCGAGCATCTTGTTACTTGGAATGAGCTGGATGTAGCGAGAGGAGGATTTCCTGCTTAGTGGGCTAGGCTCGAGCAGCTTTATTACTCCGCTGCGGTGGGACAAGTATCACCGAGAGTGATTAACCAATGTACGAGTTCATCTTAATGGACTCAAAAACACTAGAGCAAAGTAGACCCGCAGCCTGTTAGGCGCCATCTATGCTGATCTAACCAAACCACCTAACCTTGACCAGTGTTATGCCACGTCCACATTAAATTCTTACCCTATAAAACAAAGCTGTGTATAAATGTTGGAACACAAACTTCCTGCAAGGAGCTTAATCGTGATCAATTTTAGCGACAAGAAGCGTGATACTGTACGTTGTCAATGCAGTGTAGTAAAGCCATGTCTCCAACTCCATTTCTGGATCTCTCGTGATGGCCCTAGGATCCAGACGCAGTAGATAAACGATTAGTCATGACCAGAAATGTTCTGTCACGTTTTTTTTTTGGGGGGGGGGGGGGGGGCAGAGAAGATATCATTTTAATTAATTTTTCTATTTGGGGGGGGGGGGCGGCGGCTGGCATGTACGTACATTGATGGATGCAGGATGTTGTTGGTGTGGCGTGTCACGTGAGTAAATCACCTTGTGTAACCTTGTGTATCTGACAGCTACTCACGTGGTGTTTAGCTGTGTTGTGGGTCTCGAGTCGTCTGGGTGGCCTGTTCTCCGGTTTCTGTGAGCGTGTGTGTGCCACACTGACTGAGTGAGTTTATTAGTTTATGTGGTAGTTTGTCACGATTAATGAGTTCGCTAGATTCTGGACGAGATTGTGTCACGTTTAGTGAGTTCACTAGTTTCTGTGGTAGTTTGTGTCACGTTTAGCGAGTTCTCTAGATTTTAGACGAGATTGTGTCATGTTTAGTGAGTTCACTAGTTTCTGTGGTAATTTGTATCACTTTTAGCTAATTCACTGATTTATGTAGTAGTTTGTGTCACGTTTATCGAGTTTGCTAGATGTTAGACGGGATTGTGTCACGTTTAGTGAGTTCAATAGTTTATTTGGTAATTTGTGTCACGTTTAGTGAGTTCACTAGTTTCTGTGGTAATTTATGTCAAGTTTAGTGAGTTCACTCGTTTCTGTGGTAGTTTGTGTCACGTTTAGCGAGTTCGCTAGATTTTAGACGAGATTGTGTCACGTTTAGCGAGTTCACTGGTTTCTGTGGTAGTTTGTGTCACGTTTAGTGAGCTAACTGGTTTCTGTGAGCGTTGTGTCACGTTTAGTGAGTTCACTGGTTTATGTGAGAGTTTGTGTCACGTTAAGTGAGCTCATTGGTTTCTATGAAAGTTTGTGTCACGTTTAGTGATCTCACTGGTTTATGTGGTAGTTTGTGTCACGTTTAGTGATCTCACTGGTTTATGTGGTAGTTTGTATCACGTTTAGGGAGTTCACTGGTTTATGTGAGAGTTTGTGTCACGTTTAGTGAGCTCACTAGTTTCTGGGATAATTTGTGTCACGTTTAGTGATCTCACTGGTTTCTGTGGTAATTTGCGTCACGTTTAGTGAGTTCACTAGTTTCTGTGGTAGTGTCACGTTTAATAGCTCACTGGATTATGTGGTTTTTTTATGTCACGTTAAGTGAGCTCACTGGTTTCTGTGGTAATTTGCGTCACGTTTAGTGAGCTCACTGGTTTCTGGGGTAATTTGTGTCACGTTTAGTGAGTTCACTAGTTTCTGTGGTAGTGTCACGTTTAATGAGCTCACTGGTTTCTGTGGTAATTTGTGTCACGTTTAGTGAGCTCACTGGTTTCTTTTAGAGTATGTGGCCTACTGAGTGAAGTAATTGGTTTCTGTGGGATTATGTGGCCCACTGAGTGAAGTAATTTTTTTTTTGTGGGATTATGTGGCCCACTAAGTGAAATAATTGGTTTCTGTAGGATTATGTCGCCCACTGAATGAAGTAGTTTTTTTTCTGTGGGATTATGTGGCCCACTGAGTGAAGTAATTGGTTTCTGTAGGATTATGTCGCCCACTGAATGAAGTAGTTTTTTTTCTGTGGGATTATGTGGCCCACTGAGTGAAGTAATTGGTTTATGTGGGATTATATGGCCCACTGAGTGAAGTAATTGGTTTTTGTTGGATTATGTGAGACGTTGACAAAATTAATCGATTTCTGAACAATATGATGTCTCAATCAAATTCACTGATATCTGATCATGTATCACATAGGTCAAATTCACTAACACATGTTTAAATACCACATTGAGCGAGTTCACTAACACATGTCTAAATACCACATTGAGCGAGTTCACTAACACATGTCTAAATACCACATTGAGCGAGTTCACTAACACATGTCTAAATACCACATCTAAATACCACACTGGTTAAAATTATGTTGAGAAATAAGTGTCAATGTAAGTGAAATAATAAATGGTTTTCAAGTTAGTATCACGTTTTATTTTGATTTAAGTTAGCCAATTGTGATAAGACACTGCTAATATCCAAGCAACAAAGGCAAATCAATATATCTATCAATGGAGATATAATCAAACAAGTACACAAGTTTACATATTTAAGTAGGAAAACACTAACCGAAGATGCCCGCAATGAGACACAAATCAAGACAAGGATTGCAATGGCAAAAAGGGGCTTCAGACAAAAACAGAAATAGTGTCAAGCCGTTTGCCTGTGTTCAGACGGTCGGGGTTCGATTTCGAGCTGCGATGGTCGGTCCATGGTGTCAATTTTTTCCGAGATCTATGGGTTCATCGCTGGAAATACGGAGTTCGTGCTTTGTGCGATGCTCTCGACAGATAGGGTACCCATCTGCCGAGAGAGACCGAGCTAAAATGGGGAAAAAATCCGAGGCAATGAAGTCGAGCCCCCGCTTAAAGTTGTTTTTTTTTTTAAAGGATAGAGCTGCGGAAAAGAATATTCGCCACTCACGTTTGGCCAATGGCATTGTATGGGACTGAAACATGGACTTTAGCGAAGAAGGATGTAAAAAATGTGGAAGCGTTTGAAATGTGGTGCTACCGTAGAATGGAAAGAGTGAGTTGCACAGATAGAAGATCCAATGACAATGTACTCAATGATGAAGACGGATAAAGACAAATATTGCATATGATACCCAAAAAAAACGGTTGGAATTATTTGAGACATGAAAGCTTTCTACAGGAGATACTAGAGGGAAAAATTAAAGGGAAGAGAGGACCGGGCTATCAAGACTCACCTTTACACCTCAGGCATGCAGTGACATTAAAATAAGAACTTATGCTGCAATGAAGAGAACTGCAGAGGATATGGTCAAATGGAGAGACGTACTCAGGCAACCTTACAACCAGTCTTAGAACTGATCAACCAGAGGATAGGGTCAAATGGAGAGACGTACTCAGGCAACATTACAACCAGTCTTAGAACTGATCAACCAGAGGATAGGGTCCAATGGAGAGAGATACTCAGACAACCTTACAACCAGTCTTAGAACGGATCGACCAGAGGATAGGGTCCAATGGAGAGACATGCTCAGACAACCTTACAAATAGTCTCCAGACTGATCAAACCAGATGATGATGAATTGTGACCTATTTATGGCTTGTGTTCGTGATAGAGAGATATCTAGTGGGAGTTTAAATGTTCGTATCAGGTTGTGTGTGTCTCTCTCTCTCTGTCTTCTGTTACGTTAATTTTACAAACTTCTTCTTCTTAGTCTCCCGAAAACCAAGCCCCGACAAGGGCTTTGCAAGTAGCAGAATGTATTCCGGAGAACGGAATCACTGGAGTCGTAGTTTACAGCTTGACTGCGATATCTGCACCTTAAAAAGTCTGTGTTTGTGGGTTCTAATAGTTGAGCAAGTTTGTTTGTGTGAATTCCATCGCGTTCGTTGTACTGCTGCCCCGTCATGACATAGTTACACTCTGTGACATCCTGAAGTAATTGTTGGGGGTCGCACCTGACAAGACTAACTGCCCTGAACAATTGGTTAATGAGCACCTGTCAAAAGGTGACACTAACACAATGGAGTTGTTATTTTTGCCATTTTGTTGTGCTGTAATCTTGGTGTTCACCCAGACACAACATTTGTTTTGTCCCTGGTAGCTAAAGCTTCTTGTTGTTGTTTGCGAATGCCCACAATGAGTAGGTTTACTCTTTTGTGCGCCCTGAAATGGACGTTAAGTGGTGCATTGCAGTAGCTTTCCTCACATCTCGAGCGTGCTGATCGGGGTCCTCCAGGCGGTTGTGCTATGCTTGTTTCATCTGCGTGTCATGCACTACTACGGGGATCACGCCGATCCCTCACCTCATTAGTCAGGCTGCCATAAAAACAGCCCGTTTCAAGGGAGGGCAACTAGGAAGCCGAGGCGAGGGTCTTGGCCAGCATATTTTTCCTGACTAGGCGTTAGTCTTCCTCCCCAGCTAATTGTCAAAATACTTACTCATATCTGCTTTTTAACTTTGAGCACCATGCCAGACCAAGGTCTTATCCCGTGCCGACCAAGGTCTTGTCCCATGCCGACCAAGGTCTTGTCCCATGCCGACCAAGGTCTTGTCCCATGCCGACCAAGGTCTTATCCCATGCCAGACCAAGGTCTTATCCCGTGCCGACCAAGGTCTTGTCCCACGCCGACCAAGGTCTTGTCCCATGCCGACCAAGGTCTTGTCCCATGCCGACCAAGGTCTTATCCCATGCCGATCAAGGTCTTATCCCGTGCCGACCGTGGTCTTATCCCGTGCCGAGCGAGGTCTTATCCCATGCCGACCAAGGTCTTATCCCATGCCGACCAAGGTCTTATCCCATGCCGACCATACATTTCATCAGTGGACATCCGGGTCGACGGTTAAAGGTGTAAGGTAATCTGAGCCCACCAGCTTGGACCTCACGCAACACTTGACCATCAGTCAAGTGTCGTCATAGGGATATTTGTCATCAGGTTTGTCCTGGTGTGGCCCCTGACCATGAATCTTGTCGGCCTAGGGTCCATGGCCGATGGCCGTCAAGCTTGTCCTCGGCCACCAAGCTTGTCATCGCGCGGCCCTTGACCATCAATAGTGTCCTCTTAGGGCTCTTGACCATCAATCTTACCTTCATAGGGCCCTACGCCATCAAGTCTGTCCCCGTGCGACTCTTGGCCAACAATCTTTTCCTAATGCAGCCAACGGTCATCATATGGCCCTTAGAATGGTGCTTTATACGGCCCTTAGAATGGTGCCATCAAACAGCCCTTAGAATGGTGCCATCAAACAGCCCTTAGAATGGTGCAATTAAATGGCCCTTAGAATGGTGCCATGATATGGCCCTTAGAATGGTGCCATCATACGGCCCTTAGAATGGTGCCATCAAACAGCCCTTAGAATGGTGCCATCACACGGCCCTTAGAATGGTGTCATCATACGGCCCTTAGAATGGTGCCATCAAACAGCCCTTAGAATGGTGCCATCACAACAGCCCTTAGAATGGTGCCATCATATGGCCTTTGGAATGGTGCATCATACGGCCCTTAGAAAGGTGCCATCAAACAGCCCTTAGAATGGTGCCATCATGCGGCCCTTAGAATGGTGCCATGATATGGCCCTTAGAATGGTGCCATCATACGGCCCTTAGAATGGTGCCATCAAACAGCCCTTAGAATGGCGCCATCATACAGCCCTTAGAATGGTGCCATCATACGGCCCTTAGAATGGTGCATCATACGGCCCTAAGAATGGTGCCATCAAACAGCCCTTAGAATGGTGCCATCATATGGCCCTTAGAATGGTGCCATCATACGGCCCTTAGAATGGTGCCATGATCACCGACCGTTGCAGTTTATTCACACGTGTCAATTATATAGATGTATTTTGCAATTCATTGATCGTGATTCTATGAGTTGAGATGAGCCGCCTACGAGGGGGAACCAAAGCAACGGAAAATATGTCTTTAGAAACTCACGGGAACATAACAAATACATGCACTTCATCATCGCGTCTCAAGCTCAGACACCCGGCCCCGTGAAGTGAAGTTATTGAACCAGGGAGCATATGAAGTGAAATTAATGAACAGAGTGTCGCTTGAATTGAAGATAATAGACCACGTACCACATGACTTCAATTTGATGGACAACCCGTCGCGTAAAGTCAAGTTGATAAACCATCGGCCGAATGAAGTCAAGTTAATAGACCTTGTGTCAGGTGAAGTGTAGTTAATAGACCAAGTGTCACATTAAGTCAAGTTAATACAAAAATGGACCGGAATAGTCAAGTTAATAGGCCAAGTGTTGCATGCATAGGCATTTAAACAATGGACCGGGATAGTCGAGTTAATAGGCTACTTGTCACATAAAGTCAAGTTAATGGACCAATAATTACACGAGGTTAAGTTTATATAGCATGGATCAGATGAAGTCAAGTTAATATACAGTGTCACATGTAGTGTAATTAATAGACCTAATATCACATACGGTCAAGTTAATAAACCAAGTGTCAGATGAAGTCAAGTTAACAGACCAAATGTCACATAAAGTCAAGTTAATAGACCAAGTATTACATGAAGTCCAGTTAATATACCAAGTGTCACATAAAGTCAAGTTTATAGACCAAGTGTCACATAACGTCAAGTTAATAGACCAAGTGTCACATAAAGTCAAGTTAATAGACCAAGTGTCACATAAAGTCAAGTTAATAGACCAAGTGTCACATAAAGTCAAGTTAATAGACCAAGTGTCACATAAAGTCAAGTTTATAGACCAAGTGTCACATAAAGTCAAGTTAATAGACCAAGTGCCACATAAAGTCAAGTTAATAGACCAAGTGTCATATAAAGTCAAGTTAATGGACATTAGGCTGGATGAAGTGAAGTTAGTAGACCAACTGCCACATGACTATACTCAGCAACCATTTTCTGCATGCCCTATTCTTAGTTTGTAGTATCTCAGTCTGTCGTGGCCTGTGCGGGGACATGATTACTACCTGCTCACCTGTGTTGGGCTGGTTAAATTCGTCATTTGGTTGTTGACCTGTGTGCTTTGTTTCCCCACCTTTTCCTGTATCTACACCTGGTAAACCTCTTGACCCGTTCATACGTTATACGGAGATGAGGTTGAAGTACCTTTCCACCTTCTCTTGAATCTGTCAGCCTCTTCATTGACATTAATATTGCAGTGGTGATGAGCCACAGCTGTCAGCTAGTCATAACCGACTGCTACCGTCAGGACCAGAGCTGCCAAGACCCTTCTACGCGGTGATCCTGGTTAACAAGCTGCAATAGAGCAGACTGGCTAAGGAGAAGCGATCGAAGAGGGAAGGCTAACACGGTGCTAAAAAATGCCTGCTGAACTCGGATGTGTTTGACCGAAAGGTGCAAATATCGCAGTCAATCTGTAAACTGCGACACAACGCATTACGTTCTCTGGACGACGACATTTTGCTACATGCTATTTTCAGCGCTTGGTAGCAGGAGATTGAGAACGAACGATGCCAAGCCATTAATGTTGCTGTGAGATGGAATCCACTGACTCTGTGCTCTGACAGACTCGCTCGAATGTCTGTCTGTCCAAGTGCTTAAAAAAAAAAGCATAATCCAGTGGATACCAGCCCACTGCGACATTCCAGGCAACAAGGAGGCGGACAAACTCGCCAGAAAGGGAGGAATACTACAGCAGAGTGATACAGAAATAACATACGGGACTAACGCATTTATCAGGGCAACGTACAGTGCAAAATAGGAAAAAAGGCCACCCTGGCCACATAGAAAACGATGCCTACCATCAACTCTCCAGGCGAGACCAGATGATCATTCTCCGACTACGCACAGATCACAACAGACTTAGATGTCATCTATACAACAAGTTCAAGATTGTCACTACAGATCTTTGTGCCTGCGACACAGCTCCCATGAAGGTAGATCATATTTTGCAGTCCTGTCCACTGTATACCGACAAAAGAAGTAGCATTTGGTAACAGCCAGTGTCCTTCCACGAGAAGCTGTACGGAAGTCTACAGAACCTTGAGTCGACTGCTGCCTTTGTTAGAGTAATTGAAGTTGAGGTCTGAAGAAGAAGAAGAATCCACTGTGTTACACTTCTCTTGAACCGGTGATATAGTTTATAGAGTATCAGTTAGTTCCTATACAAAAGTAAAGTATGTAGCATGCCAATTACAGAACGTCACTTCTTACAACCGCCACCTATTTGGCTGTTATAAGTGACCTGGCAAGTGTGTAGTACGGTAGGTTGCCATTACTTTCCGTACGTGGAGGAGCAATCCCCCGACAGAAAAAAAACGCAGTCTCTGCCAAACTGGACACAGTGGGAATCAAACCCGGTGCGTTGGGATTGTGTAAACCGAGCTAGTCTCACCCCCTAGACCAGGCAGCCTCCTCTTAGTTCCTATAGGTTTGTATTTTTCTTGCTGTCCAGTACCGCATCCACCGACAGTGCGTCTGTGAAGAGTACCACGTGTATACCAGTGCTGTCATCCGCAAATAGAATGTTTTGTTTTTTTAAATTAATAAAGGTTAGTCTCACGGCAACAATTGCCGCGGGGGATGCCAATAACTCGTCATGCGCTAAGTCGCAGCCCATGTCAGGTGGTGGTGGCCTGTTATCTTACTTGCTGTTTGTATCTTCCCCCTTCTCATGCGTCAGGTAACCATTTACAGCTGAGTCTACTGGAGAAGTGATCGCACCAGGCACGAACAACGGCCCGGGTTTTTGTTTCTGTCCGTCCGTGAATTCGAACCCGGGCACTCTGTAATCCCAGTCTAGCAAGCTAGCTCACTGTCGTCAAGTCTATACGCTACGCCGTCTTGTATTATCTGATCCCCATAGCGGTCTACTACAAAACAATCTCGATTTACACTAAAGCAAGGAGAATCCAAGTACACCTTGTTCATATGTGAGAAGAGCCACTGTAACCCGCGGCACAAGAAACATCATCAAGTACTCGACAGTAGGAGCTTCTTCAAACATCAGCCGGTAATTACCACTTTCATTGCGAGCCACAGCATCGAGATTGGTGGGCCGCGTGTTTGAGAACCTTGTAATCTAACCATTCAAGATTTAATTTGGTGGACCGCGTGCTTGAGAACCCTGTAATCTAACCATTCAAGATTTCATTTGTTGGGCCGCGTGTTTGAAAACCCTGTCGTCTGACCATTCAAGATTTCATTTGGTGGGCCGCGTGTTTGAAAACCCTGTCGTCTGACCATTCAAGATTTAATTTGGTGGGCCGCGTGTTTGAGAACCCTATAATCTAACCATTCAAGATTTAATTTGGTGGGCCGCGTGTTTGAGAACCCTATAATCTAACCATTCAAGATTTCATTTGGTGGGCCGCGTGTTTGAGAACCCTATAATCTAACCATTCAAGATTTCATTTGGTGGGCCGCGTGTTTGAGAACCCTATAATCTAACCATTCAAGATTTAATTTGGTGGGCCGCGTATTTGAGAACCCTATAATCTAACCATTCAAGATTTAATTTGGTGGGCCGCGTGTTTGGGAACCCTATAATCTAACCATTCAAGATTTCATTTGGTGGGCCGCGTGTTTGAGAACCCTATAATCTAGCCATTCAAGATTTCATTTGGTGGGCCGCGTGTTTGGGAACCCTATGATCTAACCATTCACGATTTAATTTGGTGGGCCGCGTGTTTGAGAACCCTGTCATCTGACCATTCACGATTTCATTTGGTGGGCCGCATGTTTTAGAACCCTGTCATCTGACCATTCAAGATTTCATTTGGTGGGCCGCGTGTTTGAGAACCCTGTCATCTGACCATTCAAGATTTCATTTGGTGGGCCGCATGTTTTAGAACCCTGTACTCTCACTATTCACGATTTCAGTTTGTACCCCTGAACCGGGCAATAAGCGTGCACGCCTTCTCATAAGAGTCTTAAAGTGCTTCTAAGCTAATAACGTGACAATTATCCATTCTCTACCGCGAACGACATTTCCGCGTTAAGCCGTTTATAGCTATGAATGTACAATGTCCGTCTGTGTTCGCTTTGTATGAATCAACATGTGTATAACTCAGTTTTGCCAACGTAAATAAGATCTGAAAAACAGAGCGCCACATTGTATGATACAGCTTGTATAGGGCCAGAGTTGTTCGCATCCTGGTGGTCGTCAACAAACTAGCCTGTGAATGCAGTCTCTGCATCGCCAAATAATGCGTTTCGTATGTACGAGCGCGTTTGTTACAATATATTTTTGGAGTATTTCTAGAAATAAAATAGATCCTTCAGATCCACTGTTTGTTTTCTTTCCGTGGCTTTGCTTTAATTCCTTTGTGATTTCGCTTCTAGAAACCACATAGCTTGCCCCTGAGTTGCCTTTTCTGTAGCATACAGCGTCGGTGAGGCGGCCTATTTCAGTGAAACGGGATATATATATATATATATATATATAATCAGTTTGGCTGTGCACTTCATTGTTTGGGTTATGCCATGTCCAACATCTAGACGGCTTGTTAAACCCCAACGTGTTTACTACCAACAGCTTTATTGCATCGTGCAAATTCTAGGAGTCTGAGGCCCCGGTCATTGGTTTCTTTGTTTCCTTATGAGCCACATATTCCCCTTCAGTCATGAACTGCATCGTCTCCAGTTTTCACATTCCAATCACCCTGGACTACCTATATGTATTTTTTGTCGTTTTGGTTATCAGACTCTGGCTGCTCATAGAATGCTTCTATTTCACTATCTTCATAGTCTGCAGTGAGTACGTAGCACTGTATTTTCGTACTATTAAACGATGCTGCCTTTAGCCGTAAGATGATAAAACGGCTAGATATTGGACGGTAACCCAATATGCACGTGGCTGTGTCTTTATGTACCAGTATCTCCACTCCATGTAAGTGTTTGTCCTCCCTGCCACTGAAGTAGAACTTGCCGTGGTAAACTCACCAAAGTTTTTCCCACCAAGCCTCGCTTATACCCAGGATGTCCCACCGGTAGTTCTTCGTCTCATGTGTTAGCTCATTGATTTAACCACATGGGTTCAGTGTTCTGACATTCCATGTTCCTATTGTGGGCTTGTCCTTCCTCAGTTTTATGGTTCCACCAGTAGCATACTTATTACCTCTGACCTGGTGTGGGACGGCACGCGGTCATTGTTAACTCGGGCTGCGACCGAGCCCGGTATAGTTGATTGTGATTGTCTCTTTATGGGTGAATCTTGGGCAGTTGTCTCTTGACGGAGCCCATCTCCTCTCCAAGCCGGTGCCCATCTCCTCTCCAAGCCGGTGCCCATCTCCTCTCCAAGCCGGTGGCCATCTCATCTCCAAGCCGGTGCCCATCTCCTCTCCAAGCCGGCGCCCATCTCCTCTCCAAGCCGGTGCGGACCAACATCTGCATCTGATATGGAGGAGCCCGTCTCCCCAGGCGAGCCATTGCCTCATTTGCCTACAGCCTCGCAGCCATAGTTTCCCAGTGTGCACCACTTGGAGGTCAGGTTGACTTGTGTGTTCACTTTATCGGCAGCCTACCCATTTCACTTTTCGCCCCTCAGAAGAAGAGCTAGCCGACCCCGACATCCCTGGGTTGCGATGCCAAGCGCAAACACACCATTGCACACTGAATCATGTGTTAGTTGATTTTAAGAAGGCGTTTGATAGGGTATGTCATAAATCGTTATGGGCAACTATGAGGATGTATAAAATCAACGGAAATATTATAACGGTCCTCGAACACCTGTATGACAAGGCGTCTAGCGCAGTTCTTGTGAATGGGAGGCGAGGGGACTGATTTCGCACATCAGTTGGTGTGAGACAGGGTTGTACACTCTCTCCAACTCTTTTCAATATATTCCTTGAGGGAATTATGAGTGAGGCACTCGGAGGTCACGTTGGTACTGTAAAAATAGGTGGCCGAACGGTTACCAACCTTCGTTTTGCAGATGATATCGACGGGTTGGCGGGTTCAGAAGCAGAACTCCAGGAATGGGTCAGAAGACTTGATGAAACAGCTCTTGGCTATGGTATGGAAATAAACGCTGGAAAGACAAAATTAATGTGCAACAACGCTGAGGGCTTCAACAGCAGAATAAAAGCTAACGGCCAGGAACTCGAAGTGGTTGGCCGTTTTAAATATCTGGGCTCTATTGTCAGTGACGAAGGATCAGAATGTGAGGTGTTGGCCAGAATAGCACAGACAATAGTGGCGCTTACACGGTTTAACACAATCTGGTAAGATAAACGGTCAGCATTATGCACGAAATCAGAGTAATGCGTATAGTGGTCCTGTCAATATTCCTCTATGCTTATGAGATATGGACGATTGCAGCGGAGGATACAGGTCTTGGAGATGAGATGTTTCCGAAGACTTCTAAATGTCACGTACAAAGATCGAGTTGCAAATGAGGAAATACGAGATAGAATTACAACAGCAATAGGGTCTTTGAAGATCTCTTGACAACTGTCAAAAGAAGGAAACTCGCTTGATACGGTCACATATCGAGTTCAAATGGTCTGACAAATACGATCCTGCAGGAAAAGGTGCAAGGTAGACGACGAAGAGGCCGTCCCGAAAAGAGGTGGGAGGACAACATAAATGGATGGATCTAACTTCGACCAGAAAGGCACGGGAAAAGACCGCTGACAGAGAAGGATGGCGCGGGATTGTGAGGAAGTCTTTATGTGTGCCCCAACGACCTCACCGGTTACGGGATGACCTGACCCTGATTGTCATTTCACTTGGTCTTCACGTCATTCTTCCCCCGTGGGTACCATCTTAGTTAGATATAAGCTGCCACCATTGCTCGTATCGTTCAGATTCCTTCATGGCTACCGTGTCAACGTTCAATTAGTTGGAATAAATATCAGTCTTGTCATTAAATTGTCATGTACGTCATTCTTTCCTCTGGTTAGGGACATAACAGTTAAGTTCAATGTTGATTAGCGTTCCAGTTGACGCCAGAGCCTTTCCATATCTGGTTCCTTGCTTGTGCCGTAAGTGAAATATCGACGTTGTTATTCTGGTAGGCCGTCCCTGTATCTCCGATTGGCTCCATGTTCGTTGACACACACGGATTAATCTAAATGTCAATTATGGTCACTTCTCTTAGCCTTCTCGTTCTAAACTCCAATGTGATCTATAGGGTAAGTCGGACTATACAGTCACATTCAGTCATATCTTAAAATAAAACATCGGGTTGCTGTCCCATAAAACATGTCTGGTCATACAGTGGATTCCGGCCCACTGTGGGGTCCTTGAACACGAGAAGACACATCTAGTCCTACACTGGATTCCGGCCCACTGTGGAGTCCTTGGAAACGAGAAGACAAATCTAGCCCTACAGTGGATTCTGGCCCTCTGTGGTATCCTTGGAAACAGAAGAACCACTGCTGACGAGCTAGCAAAAGGTCGAAAGTGGTGATACACAGAATCGTCATCTACAGAGCTATATACAAGTAAAGACACTCATCGAACGATCGACGAGGACAGAATGGAGAGACTAGCACATAGAAGCCATAAAATGACAGCATAGACTAGACAAAGTTGGCAGATATTGGCAGACAAAGATCTTCACTCAGAACGGGACATTGCAGACTCAAGGTCCATCTCCACAGTATGTGTCTTAAGAACACTGCCACGTGTGATTTTGGAGCACCCAAGCAAACACCAGGACATATCCTGCAAGACTGCCCTAATTATGCAGACCAAAGAGAGGCAGTCTGGCCTGGGCGAGCGACCAAGCTCGAAAAGCTTGAGGGACCGGTGAAGACTTGAAACGCACAGTCTCCTTCGTGAACCTCACCGTGCTCGAAGCACAGCATCATTTGATCGAAGAAGAAGTCACATTGCTCGCGATGGTCAACCATCAGTATTAGTTCTATGCACGCGTTATTCTCACGTTGAACTCTATCCTCCCACAGTGACAGTGGAGCAGTCAGACTCTCTCAAGGCAGAGAGAGACATGTACCTAGCACTGAAAGCCAGGAGAGAGGCCCTTCAGGAATCCCTCCGCAAGAAGACAGAAGAACTCAAGCTGATTTGTGTTCAGGAGGGGGTAAGTTCATTAACAGTGTTTGGTAGATTTCCTGAAATCTAGTTTTCTGTACTGGCACCTGTCATCACACCTGTCCAGTTATGTCGTCAGTGTCCCGAAGGAGGTGCATTCTTCTTTGGTATCATCTGTATGCTAGTTGACACTTTCAATCCGTGTCTGTGTAGTGTTTTTTGACATCCATAATTCATGTCTTTCTGGGTCTTCTTGTTCTGGTACCCTGCTTTCTCTCTCTCTCTCTCTCTCTCTCTCTCTCTCTCTCTCACTCTCTCACTCCCTCCCTCTCCCTCCCTCTCCCTATCACTCTCTCTCTCACTCCCTCCCTCTCCCTATCACTCTCTCTCTCACTCCCTCCCTCTCCCTATCACTCTCTCTCTCCCTCCCTCCCTCTCCCTATCACTCTCTCTCTCACTCCCTCCCTCTCCCTATCACTCTCTCTCTCACTCCCTCCCTCTCCCTATCACTCTCTCTCTCACTCCCTCCCTCTCTCACTCCCTCCCTCTCCCTATCACTCTCTCTCTCACTCCCTCCCTCTCCCTATCACTCCCACTCTCTCTCTCTCTGACTCCCTCCCCCCTCTCTCTCTCTCACTCTCTCTCACCCACTTATTCTGTGAATTAGTTACATTTCGCAAGTGATGATGGTGACATCATCAGACAGTTTTGTCTTGATGACGTAACTTGCACACGGCTGAACTTCACGAGATTGGCGCCCTTCACCCTAGCTGCAGACATCGTTGGTTTTGGTGTGACTGAAATTTAGACACGACTAAAATGGACTAGATCACGCCCTGGGAGAGATGCCCCTACGACCTCTTGCGGTTATGGAAAAGACACGACACACAATGATAGATGTCACCCCCCTCTGCTGCCTCGCGGGATACCTGTTTATGGGATAGGCTTCGTGAGCAAACCCTCAGGAAAAATCTGCATCCTGTGCTATCTCCAGTTGTCTCGATAAAATCTTGCCACTGGCCAAAGGTAGCTCACGACCAAAGAGCGAGGTTGAGAAAAGGCGCAGTTTCTTCCTCACTTTAATCCAAATCACAGCGCAAGTCACCCATTTCAGCGGACACAGCAAGAGAAAAGGCTGTCCATACGGCTGAACAAAGAGAGTGGTCTTCATCCCATGTGATGGGCGAACATCATTTGCGATATGGGGTTGTTCCCAATGTCTGTTTAATATCTCCATTCTTCACTCCCTATCACTTCTAGTGTCAACTATCTCAAAGATCTGTTTTTTTCCATTGTCCTAATACTCTGTGCATTCATAATCTTAGTACAATTATGACTTATTGCTAGTCCTTAATTTTCTAGATGTAACTCAATACTAGGCTTCTCAACAGGCTCACAACTGTGGGGATCACAATCTTCTTGTTGTTGAATGCCCACAATGAGTAAGTTTACCCTTTTGTGCTCCGTGAAAAGGACGTTAAGTGGCGGGTTGTAGTAGCTTTCCTCACATCCCGAGCATGCTGATGAAGATGGGCTGCGGTCCTCCAGGCGATTGTGCAATGCTTGTCTTCGTCTGCTTGACGCTCACTACTGCGGGGATAACATCTATTCACATCTCGTCAGCCAGGCTGCCATGTATACAGCCTGTTTCCAGAGAATTCTACATGGAAGAGAGATTGTGGTCTTGGTCAGTGTATTGTGCTTGACCTTGATGCGACGCTCTGGTCAGTATGTTGTGCCTGACTGGACTAGCGTCTCAGTTCCTCGAATCACAATGTTGACCCCCACCTCGTATTTCAGACTGCTGTAACATAGTGTGTTTCCACCCACGAGCATTGAATTGAACGTGAGATGGTGGTCTTGTCTTGTCAGTATATTTCACTTGACCTTACCATAAGCCTTTGCTTACATAAGTTGATGACTTGCAGACAGGCTGGCGACAGCCAAATGTTAAGAAATACAAAACCAGAGGAATAAAGCTACTTGTTATGGAGTTTTAAGTAGAAAAGAAACTGGAAATGTGCCATGCCGATTGCATAGATCTTCCACAACATTTTGTAAAATATATAACCAATCAATGTCCGTACCTTCTTCTTTGACATAGGCCATTGACAACCCTCCTCCAGCAAGTTCGTTTGAAAGCTGCCCTTTCTACCTCTCTTCAGTTGAGGTCCAAGATTCAAAGTTCATTTTTAGTCATTTCTCCTGGTGTTTCATGGTCTACTTCTCTTCCGCTTCTCCTGTGGATTCCGTGTCGAGGCCTTGCTAGCCATGTTTGATGGTGCTCTTGCAGCGTGTGTTCCAACCAACCCCATTTCCTACGTTTGATCTGGTACTCCACCTGGTTGTTGTTGGCTCCTTCCCGACAGGTCTTCATCCCTCACCATGTCCTGCCAGCCTATACCCATTATACTCTGTAGACAATTATTGACGAATGACTGGAGTTAGCGAATCCGAACTTAATTAAAGGAAAATCTAAGTAGCAGAGACGTAGACCCCCTTGCTTGCCGTGACAAAGAAACCAGGTTCGATCTGACACGTTCCAGTCGACCCAGTTGTTCAATACCTGGCATACTGTTTTACGAAGTGAAAAGCTGTGATTAATGTCCATGATTACTATTTTTACTGGGAAGGAAGACTAACGTCTCGACAGGCAAAATATACTGATCAGACATGTTAGTTAGGTTTACGCAAAACATACTGGCCAAGACCCTCACTGTGGCTTCCTAGTAGCTCTCCCTGGAAAATGGTTGTTTTCATGGCAGCCTGACTAATGAGGTGAGGGATTGACGTGATCCCCATAGTAGTGAGTGACACACAGATGAAGCCAAGCATAGCACAACCGCCTGGAGGACTCCAGTCCACCTTCATCAGTATGCTCAGGATGTGAGGAAAGCTACTGCAACCTGCCACTTAATGTCCTTTTTCAGGGCACACAAAAGAGTAACCTACTCATTGTGGGCATTCGCAAACAACAACTAATGTTACTCCTGTGCTCCCTGGAAGAGCATTAGGTTGCAGTAGCTTTCCTCTCATCCCGAGCGTGCTGATGAAGTTGGACCGGGGTCCTCAAGATGGTTAGGCCATGCTTAGCTTTATCTGCGTGTTGCTGGTTTCTTTATGCATCACGTCGATCCCTACCTCGCTGGCCAGGCTGTCTTGAAACAGGTCCGTCTCCAGGGGAGAACTGTGGGAATGTGAGGTGGGGTCTTGATCAGTGTATTTTACCTGACTGACTAACAACATTCCTCTATGCTTGTGAGTCATATACAAATACAGCTGACTTGCAGCAGAAGATATAGGTTTTGGAGATGTGATGTTTCCGAAGACTTCTAAATGTCACATACAAAGACCGAGTTACAAATGAGGAAATACGAGAAAGAATTACAACAGTATTAGGGCCTTTTGAAGACTTCTTGGCAACGGTCAAAAGACAGAAACTGACTTGGTACGGCCACAAATAGAGATCAAACGGTCTTGCAAATATGATCCTGCATGGAAAGGTGCAAGGCGGATGACGAAGAGGTCATCTCAAAAAGTGATGAGAGGACAACATAAAAGAATGAAACATTCTTCAACCAGAGGAAGAACAGGCAGCGCAACTGACAGAGACATGACGTCAAGTTGTGGGTGTGTCTTCATGAGTGCCCCAACGACATCACCTGTTACATGATGACCTTACCTGACCTACATTGTTAAGGACTCATGCTCCACAGTGAGTTAAAGAGCTTTGATTGATTGTTAATGGGCACACCTTAAAATTGCACCTGTCGCTTACTGAAAATACACGATCTACCTAGGGCATACTAACCGTTGACTAAATGTCGTGTATGCTGCTATAATTCATGACAACTATTTTAACTGCTCTTTACAGGAGTTGACAGGTCGACTCCCGAACGAACTCCCATTGTCTCCTGGAGAACGTCCTCCTGCTTTCCGACGCAGAGTTGGAACATCCTTCTCTCTATCGGTGAAGAACTTGCAAGATACTGACCAGGTGGGTGTATGTTGTATTGTCCGTGTTTTGACAAGAATTTGAGGTGATATAGTACAGGTTCATAAGATAAACAAGGGAAAGGATAAATTAGCCCATATCAGGTTTTCCAAAATATAGCCGGCTACAAGAACAAGAGGACACAGCTACAAATTAATTAAAGAAAGGTCCAAATTAGATGAATTGTCACAGCATATAATGGTGGCATTGAATAGTAGATTTATTTTTAGGTCCAGTTGAGTTAAAGAAACGGGTTGTATACAGACTCTGCAGCGTCTTCTAAAACAGTATAAAGAAGTTAACTGAAGGTTGTGTGCGTGTTGTCACAAAGCTGTGTGCGTGTTTTCATAAGGATGTTTGTGCATGTTTTCATAAGGATGTTTGTGTGTGTTTTCATAAGGATGTTTGTGCATGTTTTCATAAGGATGTTTGTGCATGTTTTCACAAGGATGTTTGTGCATGTTTTCACAAGGATGTTTGTGCATGTTTTCACAAGGATGTTTGTGCATGTTTTCACAAGGCTGTGTGCATGTTTTCATAAGGATGTTTGTGCATGTTCTCACAAGGCTGTGTGCATGTTTTCATAAGGATGTTTGTGCATGTTTTCACAAGGATGTTTGTGCATGTTTTCACAAGGCTGTGTGAGTGTTTTCATAAGGATGTTTTCGCAAGGATGATTGTGCATGTTTTCACAAGTATATGTGGGCCTGTTTTCATGATGTGTGGGCCTGTTTTCACGATGTTGTGCATAGGTGTGGGACCAGCTAAATGAGGTATTCCCCTTCTAGGCCCTGGTGGAAACAAAGTATTCCTAATTTCATGACAGTATCATATCTGTAATGGGTTCTGCTTGCCTAGCATAAAGACAGAATAGGGCCATTGCACTGTATTATACATGGTGCAAAATGACAAGGGAGTAGGGCTGACAGCCTCGTGATGTAGAACAAACTGACCACAGAAATCACTGGTACAGGGCACATGGTTTGTCACAGGTTTTCTGCAAGGATCATGCCAACAATAGTGGAGTCCCCATGCTCCTACTGGAGCAGCAAAGGAATGATGGGGGTGATGTTGAATGCCGGCAATGAGTTTACTCGTTTTGTGCACCCTGAAAAGAGCTTTGAGTGACGGTTACAGTAGCTTTCTTCACATCCTGAGTATGCTGATAAAGGTGGAGTGGTAGTGCTTTGCTTGGCTTCATCTGCGTATCGCTCACTACTGCAGGATCATGTCAATCCCTCACCTCGTAAACCTGGCTGCTACGAAAACGGCCTGTTTCTAGGGAGAACTGTGGAAGTTGAGGCGGAGATCTTGGCCAGCATATTTTGCCTGACCCAAATTAACATCTCCGATTAGCATATTTTGCCTGACTCAAATTAACATGTCCGATTAGCATATTTTGCCTGACCCAAATTAACATGTCCGATTAGTATATTTTACTAGACCCAAATTAACAGGCTCAAACAGTATATTTTGCATGACTTAAATTAACATGTTCAATCAGTATATTTTGCCTAACCCAAATTAAGATGTCTTATCAGTATATTTTGCCTGACCCAAATTAACATGTCCGATCAGTATATTTTGCCTGACCTTAACTAACATGTCTGATCAGTATATTTTGCCTGACCCAAATTAACATGTCTGATCAGTATATTTTGCCTGACCCAAATTAACATGTCTGATCAGTATATTTTGCCTGACCAGATGTTTGTCTCCTCTTCCCTAAGCGACCTAGGAATAATAAAAATGGTGGTGATGGTTGGGGTGATGATGATGGTGGTGGTGATTTGGGTGGTGGTGATGATGATGATGCCGCCCGCCAGGTTTCCTGTACAGCACATACATATATGCTAGAGTGCGTGCGTGTATGTATGTAAGTAAATGCTGAATGTTGGCTTCTTGTTTCCCCAAGCTGTCTAGCGAGCTGTGCAAGTTGGAGCTTGAGGTGGACTTACAGGACAAGATTACAGCAGCTGCATACAGACTGGCCACAGACAAAACGGTCACCAAGTATGTTCGTAAACAGAGGAAGCAGTCCTATACCAGGGCGCAGGGGAAGGTAATCATGTTTTTCTACAATTTATTAGTGGTTGTTTCCCCTACATTGGCGTATGTCAACAACAACACTACTCCTCAGCATCATGTTTGCTGCCATGTTCAGCGTTAGCTATCAGGGTTTTAACCAAAAGGGAGTGCAAATAAAATACAGGACTGACGGAAAACTCTTCAATCTCAGGCGATTGCAAACACAAAGCAAAGTAAAGGACACAACCATCTCGAACTTGCTTTTTGCTGATGACTGTGCCCTCGCTGCCAGCACTGAACGAGACAGTGTTACATGGTGGGGCAGAATTAAGCATGGAATACAGACAAAGAAGAAACTGACTGTAAATGGGATGTAATGTTTCTGCCAATGTGAAAGTCCAGAGAAAGACAAAAGATGACTTGTTTGCAAAAGTTGATACACGAATCAGGGTCAGAAATGACACTAGTGGAGAACTATGACAGGTTCTGTCAGTCACTTCTCTGTCACAGTCACTTCTCTGTCACTCACTTCTCTGTTTCTGTCAGTCACTTCTCTGTTTCTGTCAGTCACTTTGTCCAGGGTCAAGGTACTGACCCCCTCCTTATACTGATCAGTTCCAAACATGGACTGGTCCTAGAGCTTTGAGTATCTGACCCTGAGCTATCACACTAAACAACATGGCACTGTACAGTATACCAAATGAATACACTTGCAGTAAATAGTTTCTTTTTCTTCGTTTGTTCTCAATCTCCCACTTCCAATACCTGAAAAGGGCCTTGCAAGTAGCAGGATGTTGTCCAGAGAATGGAATGTGCTGTAGTTCACAGCTCAACTTTGCACCTTTCGGTCCAACACATTCAACTTCAGCAAGCATTTTTTTAGTACCGGGTTAGCCTTCCCTCTTCAATCCCTTCTCCTTAGCCAGTCTGCCTGTTGCAGCCTGTTATCCAGGATCACCGCGTGGAGATGAACAAAGTCTTGGCAGCTCTGCTTCGCTGGCCCTGACGCTAGCAGTCATTATGACTCATGCACTGCTCAGCATCTTGATCCAAGTAAATAGTTTAACTTTGTTAATTTCAGGAAAGAAAAGATGTGGCAAGCTGAAAATAGTTGTTGACCTAGAAATCAGACAGAATGTAAATATTACATCACTAGAGCTAAACCATTCAAGACGTACAAACCAATTCATGTATTTTCTATCTTATAATTAAGATGACATGGCATAAACGATGAAGTTTATTAAGATGACATGGCATAAACGATGAAGTTTATTAAGATGATATGGCATAAACGATGAAGTTTATTTTATTCTGCAGTTAAAAGACATGAAGAAAAAATTAGATGACTTGCGAAGAACTACGGGAAAATACAAGTCCTCTGAGCAGAAATCAGGCAGGTCACAAGACGGTACGTACCATGTGGTTCAGCAGTGCCCTAACCGTGACCATGACCTTCATACCAGTCGTATTATCATTGTGCATGACCGCTCACCCAGTAGGCAGGATGACAGTTGTGGTAATAGCATCAACAGCGGAGACTTCAGCGTGGTGGCAGGCAGCAAGGGGGCCAGTTCTGGATATTGCAGTCCTAGCAATAGCTCCATAAGTGGCCGGTCTCATCAGCTTATCAACGACGATATGAGTTCTTTCTGTGGCAGCATAAGTCTCAGCACAGTCAAATCTTTCAGAGATGATGTCTCTACGAGTGATGTTCAGTCCTTCCACACTGGGGATCCTGTCACAAGCAATGCTTTTACTTTTAGCGAAGATGATGACCAGAATTTAACGTTGACCCGCGCTGGAAGGAGAAAACATTTCATTATTAGTAGAGGCCCACAAAGTAACCGTGTCCAGGAGATGGACTATGGCTTGGAGATGTCGAAAGCGTTTGTTAGCGCAAGGTTCGAATCTCCTACCGTTTCTCACTTAGCCACGTCGGAGAGTGACCTTGACCTAGACAGCACGCTCGATGATTCTGTCATGGGAAATTGCAGTATTTATGGAGGTGACGATGACTTGAGAGAGGAGGAGGAGAAGGTTTGCACCAGAGTGGAGCGAAGACGACAGACATTCATAGCCAGTAGACGATTAATGAAGAATCTCGATTCTGACATTAAACATACAGGCTTTGAAAGGGGTTGGGAAACATTCCAGCATATTCTAATGGGTGAAGATTTTGTACATAATGATGTTAGCGACGGCCAGACCAAGAATTCACTTCATCTAGAAGATGCCAATCGAAAGGTTGTAGGTTCAAAGATGGCATCCAATGGTAATGAAGCTGAACTGCAAAGAAAAATCCAAGAGCTAATTAGCGGTGAAGACGTTGCAACACCATTTGTAAGAAGCCGCTCGTTTGATTACGCTCGTGACATGCGGATTAACGGTGCGAAGAATGTTAACGTTAACAAAAGTAAAGATGACATAAAGTTAACAAAGGCTCGTCTAAAAGTTAAAGACTCCACAACATCGTTAAAAAATCCATTTGTCTTCCTCACAAAACGGCATAACAAAGCCAAGCAGATGAAGAATGGATCTAGTGAGGCACAGACATCTGTGTCAACTAAAGCATCTGTACCTCCTGATGTTGGGACAATCAGGTCCTCCTCAGCCCAGTCTTGTTTGAGTAGAAAACAGGTGGATGAGGCTAAAAGAAACAGCCATTCCGGCAGAGACTCGCACAAGTTGGACCCACAAGCCTCTAGTAGTGATATAAAAAGCCCATCTTCACTAGCCCCTAAATCTACCACACATCAGATAAACACCAGCAGAGACTCACATAAGTCGGACCAGCCACCCTCTAGCAGTGATATAAAAAGCCCATCTTCACTAGCCCCTAAATCTACCACTAGCAAAGACGTTCACAAACCGGACCAACCATCTGGCAGTGATATAAAAAGCCCATCTTCACTAGCCCCTAAATCTACCACTAGCAAAGACTTTCACAAACCGGACCAACCATCTGGCAGTGATATAAAAAGTCCATCTTCACTAATTTCAAAATCTTCCACTCATCAAATAAACACTAGCAAAGACTCTCACAAACTGGACCAGTCATCCTCTAGCAGTGATATAAAAAGCCCATCTTCACTAGCCCCTAAATCTTATACCCATCATACAAGTTCCCACGGGCATTACCCCAGATCAGTTTCAGAATCTACTGCAGGTGCTCCTAAGAGAAGTGTGCCCATAGACAACAGACACACAGGAAAGGCAGCAACAACCAAGGATAGCTCTAGCCATCAGCATACTTCAGGCTCAGCATCTAGCTCCAAAGACCTAAGCGCCAAGTGCTGCTGTGACCATGGAAGTCAGCAGTCATCTAAGAGAAGGTCCTCTTGGCATTCCAACAGCCGATCATATAACTTGCCTACAAAAAGCACAGAAACAACTGTGTGACCAAATCATCGAGGAGGACCACTTTGTCAACATTCACGTCAGTTCAAAAATGGCTAAATAAGCCAATCGGGTCCTGGAACTGTCTGTCACATTTAGTACAATGAAATAGAACACCCTCTATCACCGGGGTTGAAGACGGGTTGATCTGAGTCGACTTGCGAAGCCATCGTCTCTGTATAGCCTCATTGATTCTTGGTGCCTCATGTCTCTGAACACCCTCAGCAATAGGTGCTGCGCCAGTCTGTGCGATTGGTGGCAATTCTTTCCCAGTCAATATGTTTAATACTGAACTAGATCAGTGATTTCTTAAGCGTGTTCTTGTAGCGTTTCTGCTGACCACCGCTTGCTCTCTTCCCATCTTGCAGTTCTGTATTATATAGTGGCTCTCTAAACAGGCTCAGAATTCTATATCGCAATACAGTCTGTGTGCTCCATAACTTCAAGAGAAATTGCTCTTACATGAACAAATACTGTCTTCTTAACCTTTTGAAATTTCCCTGGGCTTCTGAGAAAATACGCAAACGGTAGACAAATTCAAACTGACCGACCTAAATATCTCCAATGTTCTTACTTGTTGTGCAAATAATTTGCGGAATATAATTATTGAAGACCATCCTGTATCAAATGTACTTGATACATTACATTGGTAACACACTGCTCCTCCCCCCAGACCTTAGTGTGATCTTCCGAAGAATAGAAACAGTTCTAGCTTGATCAAATGTGGCATCATTCAAATAATCACTTGTAATTTCAACCTCATCTGAATCCAATTTATCTGCCTCTAATCTCTTGAGAATATTTATCATTGGCTTCTTCCATCGTTAGCTTTTTTTGAACAACCATTTTTCAGAATTTTCAAAACTGCTTTCAATCACCAAATTCATCAACACAATTTCCTATTTCGTTGATGCCGCCATTTTTGTTATTTCCGGAAAAGTATGGACGTCACGATATTATGGCCAAAATCTAAGTAGTACAGCCCGAAATACGCCTTAGAATAAGGGTCCACCCGTAGTACCGAATCAGGAGTGACTTTGGGAGCGGAGTATTTACACACACCAATTCATCGGAGTCGCATGTTCAAAAAAGTTCAGGTAGTTTCTACGAGTCTTTTCATGAGAAAAGCAAGAACAATACCCAGGAGTCCGATATGCCAGAATCATACTACTTCTTACAAAGATGAACTGATCAAGTGGAAACCTTCAGACAGTAGCTGATAGTATCATCTGTTCCCAAAATATATGTTCGGAGACACTGAATCGGAAACACAGACATGGAGAGTATTTTCTTATGTCTGCTAATCGTTCCCACAAGTCCGGACAAAATTCAAGCTAAAAATCCAGCACACATTATTTGTACCTTCCCCCAGGTCTAGTTAGCCACAGGAAGTTTAAAATAGATATTACCAATAGCCTTCAGCTACCTGGCAACAGACATTAACATGCCTGTTTGAATACTAGGATTTCAAGTCTGTCAACTCCACAAATAGAGAGCAGTGACAGCATGGTCCTCTGTAACCCATTTGAGGGATATATTACATTGTGATGCAAGCAGTAGCTCAACACAGACTGCCAGTTGAATGAAGAGAATGGTTATCATAAAAGGCATTTCAATCAGCGAGGGCCTCCATGTCCAGGCAGTCCAGGATCAATCAGAAAGTCTAGAGCAGCAGGTATACCAGTAGCAGCTGCGAACAATGTTTGCCAGTCGTGTCATAGAACATTCCGCGCTCCCGTTGGCTTGATCAGTCATGAGCGCACCCACATACTCAAGGATGCAGTACGACATGGGATGATGTTGACGATCCTCAAAAACCGTTATGGGCGAATTGTTTTTATTTGAGAGCAAACGATACAGAAATCTGAGCCTGCTTTGAGAGCCCTTATATAAATAGGTCTTGTATATTTTCTGGTGACTAATAGTTCTTACTAGATGGAGTAACTTGCCCCTACATTTCTGGTGGCTTATAGTTTGTGTAAAGGATGAAGCAACTTACCTCCATACTAGCCTATGATGACATGCAATGGCAGGTTACAGTGTTACGATTCACTGCCGACCATTTTATTGTGACTGTAAATCCTTTTGTACCTGTTACCATGCATGTTATGTTGTTAATTATATATTGTATTTTCCCATATCTGTTCCAATAATGATTGTTGAATGTTTGTGTACAAATGTATATTCTATGCATCGTGAAACCCCCCACCCCATGTAACTGTGTACATAGGTTCTGTTAATATATGCAAGATTATTTGGAATATAACTGTGATACATATCTGAGCATCAGAGGAGGCATCATGCTTGTCTTTCATAGTAAAACTGACATCTATGTAGGCTAGTCTCCAGTTAATCCGGCTTTCAATTGGCGCCTAACCATGTTATAGACAATACAGAGATAACTCCAGTCATTCGTAAGTAGATGTCTAGGGAGGATAATGGGCACTTTCACACATGGCCAGACAGGCCCTGACATGGAATCCACAGGGTAAGAGAGGTAAACCAAGAAAGGCCTGAAGAAGAGACTGGAAATGAACTTAGGTCACTGGACCTCAAGAGAGGGAGAAAAGGCTGCTCAAGATCAAACTTGCTAGAGGAGGGTTGTCAATGGATTATGTTCTGAAAAGCAATGTCTCCAGGCACATGATAGTCTTTCCTATCTAGGCAGTATCCTCACCAGAGAAGTGTGGATGATGTGGACTAGTGGTTATGTGACACTGCTCACAATCTGAAGGTGCTGGGTTATGCTCCCGAATCACAGCACCGGCCGTAATCCATGGAAAGCAAACCCTTAAAAAATGCAGGAGGAAGCAGACTCTTACATAAAATGCATGCCGAAGTCGGAAAAAAAGGCCAACAGGCACAAAATAATAACATAGTGCAGCTCATACCGCCTTGGGGAATAGAGAAATAAGGCGAACGGGAAAAAAAAAAAAAAAACCCCAGAGAGGCCAATATATAATCTGAGATCAACAAGGGAATTGGAACAACGAGCTTTGTGTTTGGGAGGCTAAGTGAACATCTAGAACTGACAAGGCATCAGTATTGCCACGAAGTTAAAAATGTATCATGTTGTAGTGCTAACTACTCTTCTGCTTGCCTGCAAAACATAGACAGTGTATAGCAGCAGACATGCCAAACAGCTAAATTATTTCCACATGAAATTGTCTGCGCAGGCTGCTCACGATCAGGTGACAGGACAAAGTGCCTAGGTTGGTCAGGATCAGGCGACAGGACAAAGTGCCGATCTCTGAAATTCATAGCAAGTCAAACATCCACACGCTTTTACAAGAAGCCCAGATAAGATGGACGGGACATGTTGTTCGCATTACCCGATACAGCTACTCGATGGAGAGGGCAAGACAACCAAAGTGTTGTGCAACCGCTTCGCCACTTGTGATTCAGTCTTCCTTTGTGAGGTACAATTAGAGGATGTCAACGAGTACATTTATCTTGGACGTCTTCTCTATATGGAGAAGGAACTGACAAGACGTCGCAGTGTGGGTTGGGTAGCCTTCTCGTCTATAACACGGTCCTGGACGGCTGCAATGACCAGGCCCTACGAGCCTTTTTTCAATTCCACTGTGCTACCCGCGATGTGCTACCGTGCCGAGACGTGGACACTAACAAAATCACTAGAGGACAAATTGACAGTGATCAAGGCTCCCTTGAGAAACGCTTGGTCGGAATCACTTACCGTAACCAACATATGCAAGGTCTCCAGAATTCGAACATAAGATGATTGTCCCTGGTGAAGGATGCTGTAATCCATGCAGACAAGGCAAAACATAGATGGCCAGGTCACATGTTAAGATGCATCGATGGAGCACAACAACAGCAGTCTGGAACCCGTGGGGAAGACCTCCAATGTGTTGGTCAGACTACCTTGCTGTACGCTGCAACATCTGAGATGCCTCTAAAGGAGCACTTACCACGCACTTGAATCCATGGACCAAGACAGGGTCCGCTGGACAAGAAGTTGGGACCCATCCCTAGCCGAATTCTTGTATAATAAATTATTTAACATTTCACCCCCCAAGAGCAGTATCTGATACAGAAATACTGGTGTGTTTAAAAAAAAATTGCTATATCGTGTTACGTAATATGTAACATTCCTTGTATTTTATGACCACTACGTAACATGCTCGTATCCTGCTGTAAGGCTGGCCAGCCATATTGTTATGCTCAATCTGATTTTAATGAGGGTCTTATGAAAGGTTTCAGTTAGTGTCATAACAACAATTATTACCAATGCTGAGGGCTACCAGGAGGATGAATCGGGTTTAGGAATAAAGGCTGCTAGCCATTACAGTCACCATTTCGTGTACAGGGTAGGTTTTCTATTTTACTTTGGGTAGAAATACCCAGTGTCACTTTCACATGTAACCATAGTGCCATGTTAATATGTCAGCTGTATGTTTTGTATCTGTCTATGAGTCATTTAAAAAAAATATGTCCCGTTTATACGCAGAGTGGTGTAAAAGATGCCATTTACACACCAAGAGGCATAACAGATCCCATTTACACACTGGATGGTGTAAAAGATCCCAATTACATTCAATTTTTTTAACACAATTTCTTGACTAATGGCACACTAGAAATGATGTTGTCAGAGTTCCTGCTCTGTTGTCGGCACTTCAAGCAGTGGAAGTGATTGAGCACATATGTTGGGGCGGGCTGGTGCAATGCAGTCGATTCTCTGAGCCATTTTAACAAGGCAGCAAGAACGTTAACTGATTTTCCACTCCACCCTTCTCATAACTCATTAAAAAAACTTAGTACATCATCCCCGAAGGCAGTGCACCCTAATGGACTACTTTGGCCTCTTTTTATAGAAAGTGGGCCTGTTACTTTCCGGCAAATCTAGAGGACCTCCTTGACATACAAGTTACATTTAGCCACTGTTTATGTAATATTCATTGTACGATGGGGCTTCAAATGAAAACCTTAAAAGTGGTAGAAAGGAGAAAAACCATGCCTTTGAATAGTAATTTGTGAATATGGTTGCAAAGGATGTCAAAAGTGTACTGCATGTGCTTTCATTGTGCAAACGAACAACGGAACGTCACAATTGCAGTTAAAAGATTGGCCGCCCCACTATGGACATGCACAAAAGAGGAGCAGTTTGGTTTTTTTTAGCAGCAAAGGGGTGAAACCCATAAAAATTCATCAGTGAATGAAGGTACAGTACGGTGGCGCATGCCTTTGAATCACAGTCTGGCATTTCTCTTTATGAGGCTGCTATCAACTCTGAGGTCAGTACTTCGTTTGTCTGACCGTTTTGAACAGTCTGTCACAGAACCCATGCCGCTTTGGAATTTCCTACTCCACTCATACATTTGCTGGAGTGAAAAAGTGTTATTCTATAGGTATCGTCCCTTCGCTGCTAAAAAAAACGGATAACAGAACATGGCTCCTTTTTTGTGCATGTCAATAGTGCGGTGGCCATCTTTTAACTGCAATTATCACGTCAGTTGTTCGTCTGCACCATGATGGCATGTGCAGGACACTCTCGACATCCTCAGCAACCATATTAACATGTTACAACACAAAAGCCATGGTTTTTAAAAAATTTCTAACCCACTTTTACTGTTTTAATTTAAAACTCCCTCGTATACGTAGTTAACGTCAATACAGCAGATGTGCCAGATAGGTGGCCAGGTGGCCCGCCACACCAGCTGCCCACGATCACGATGAATGGCTGAGTCCCATGCTGCATGCAGTGAGGATGATGTCTTTCTGATTTGACCCAGCCAGATGTTGCGGAAAGCATCATTAATGTCTATGGCCTGCTTTAACCCTTTCCAGTCCAGCCAGCAAGTAAGGGTTGTTAAACTGGAAAGGGTTAAACTGTTGGCTGGGGTTAAACACTCTTGGGTGTCCTTGGCAAGGCCAGTCATGTGTCCAAATAGGGACAGACGACAACGGTTTAGCATTGTGATGGTGCTTCTGAGACATGTCCGTCCAGTCACTTCAGCTAAGTTGTCAAAATGGATGGTAAAAATGCTGCAGATGTGGAAGAGTTCAATACATTTCTAATCACTCAGCAATTAACAAATGTTAATATGACATATTTTGTTCATTGCAAAATAGTAATTTTTTTTTTTTTTTAGTAACCTTCTTGTATTTATGCTCACCTCGTATTTATTATGTGTCATATTCTTTTTTTTATATATTGGTACCTCTTGTTGCTGTATTACCTTGAGGTGGTTTCACCCGTTATTATATGAATATTTGTGATTTAATTGTAAAGTAAAGGCTTGTACCTTGGTAGTTACACTACTGTCGGGGAGTGAAGCTGTTATTCTTCGGTATAATAAGCCACAGTTTTGAAAGATGTAGTGTGGCCAGATTATTCACACTGCGTCCTTTAATTCCCAAGTCGAATGCCGGGTACGGAACTGAAGATGTGGTTCCGTGAATGACTCATGGTTATATCAGGGTCAGTGAACCAAAGCTGACCAAGATCCTACTCCAAGCGGAGGTCAGGAAACATGCTGCGGGAAGACAAGCGGAGGCCAGGGAACATGCTGCGGGAAGACAAGTGGAGACCAGGGAACATGCTGCGGGAAGACAAGTGGAGACCAGGGAACATGCTGCGGGAAGACAAGCGGAGGTCAGGAAACATGCTGCGGGAAGACAAGCGGAGACCAGGGAACATGCTGCGGGAAGACAAGCGGAGGCCAGGAAACATGCTGCGGGAAGACAAGCGGAGGCCAGGAAACATGCTGCGGGAAGACAAGCGGAGACCAGGGAACATGCTGCGGGAAGACAAGTGGAGACCAGGGAACATGCTGCGGGAAGACAAGCGGAGGCCAGGAAACATGCTGCGGGAAGACAAGCGGAGGCCAGGAAACATGCTGCGGGAAGACAAGCGGAGGCCAGGAAACATGCTGCGGGAAGACAAGCGGAGACCAGGGAACATGCTGCGGGAAGACAAGCGGAGGCCAGGGAACATGCTGCGGGAAGACAAGCGGAGGCCAGGAAACATGCTGCGGGAAGACAAGCGGAGACCAGGGAACATGCTGCGGGAAGACAAGTGGAGACCAGGGAACATGCTGCGGGAAGACAAGCGGAGGCCAGGGAACATGCTGCGGGAAGTCAAGCGGAGACCAGGGAACATGCTGCGGGAAGACAAGCGGAGGCCAGGGAACATGCTGCGGGAAGTCAAGCGGAGACCAGGGAACATGCTGCAAGAAGACAAGCGGAGACCAGGGAACATGCTGCGGGAAGACAAGCGGAGGCCAGGGAACATGCTGCGGGAAGACAAGCGGAGGCCAGGAGACAAACTGGATACCAAAAATAAAATGTGCCAAGTAAAAAGGTGCAGATATTGCAGCCTCATTATAGAATTAGTATGCCGGGTACACATTTCCACTTGAGTCAACTGGAGAGTGAAGGTCGTGGTAGTCAAATGTCTCATGATCTGATGCACATGATGTCAGTCCAATCAGCCATTAAGAGCGAGTCGTGTCAAAACTTGTAAGTGGTAGTGTGGGCAGGAAATGCTGCCCTACAGTTGGAGAGGTGAAGCGATCGATAATTCCGGCTTCAGCTGGCGTCTTTTTTTTTTTGTTGTTGTTGTTGTTGGGGACCGGATATTTCTTAGCAGACTGCATCAGTGCAGCCTGTTTTCAGGACCACCACTTGGAGGGGCAACAAGTCTTGGTCAGCTGCGATTCACTAACCATGATGAAAGCTACCAGCTCTGGTTCGCTGACCCTGATGAAAGCTACCAGCTCTGGTTTGCTGACCCAGATGAAAGCTACCAGCTCTGGTTTGCTGACCCAGATGAAAGCCACCAGCTCTGGTTTGCTGACCCAGATGAAAGCTGCCAGCTCTGGTTTGCTGACCCAGATGAAAGCTATCAGCTCTGGTTTGCTGACCCAGATGAAAGCTACCAGCTCTGGTTTGCTGATCCAGATGAAAGCTACCAGCTCTGGTTTGCTGACCCAGATGAAAGCTACCAGCTCTGGTTCGCTGAAAGCTATGAATCGCTGTGCTGCACCTTCAACCTCTAATTAGCGCACTGGTAGATTACTCGTTTTTCATGTTATCGGTAGAAGGTTCAATTCTCTTACCAGCATGCTGCAATCAACTCAGCTGTAAATGGATACCTGGCTTAGGGAAGAAAAGAAAAGGTAGCGAGGAATAGAATTTTGCACACACCCTGCCTTCTCCACCCCTCTACAATTATGCCCCACACTTCATCCCCGACAGCATTGTCTACTATGGGGCCACCTTTCCCCAATTGCCAGTTCTTGTTTACCATTCTAGTTTGTTTATCAAGTGAACTTCCACATTTACATTCTGTAGTATCCTTTGTGTAAAAATGCCATCTTTTCTAGTATCCTTTGTGTAAAAATGCCATCTTTCCTAGTAAGATTTGGGTAACATGCCAATCTTTATCAATTGCAGCATGAGGACTTGTTTTAGCCACCATATTTGTTATGCTTTCAAGTGCCCAATCTGTAGATACCTTCTTGTACACTTTGATGCTATGTAATGTTATCAATATTACATTTGTATAAACACACATTGAATATATTATTGATTGAACTGCCTGTACCAACATTTCCATAGGTGTGTGTGTATATGCACAAAGCTATTTTTTGAAATTGTATTTACATGGTTTTATCAGAGTTAGCACATTCTAGTCAGTTGTCTTTCAATGTGTGCCTTGAATGATGTTGCTACTGATACAGGGCTGCTCAACCTGTTTGTTTGTATGGCTACCTACAAAGTGGTCTTAATTTGATGTCTTCCCTCAAAGGGTCTCAATTTTACCCTCTCCCTTAAAAAATAACCATGATTTTATTTACCTTTTCCCATGTGGTTTTAATTAAGAGCAGCTATAGATGGCACCTAACTGGCTGCGGGTCTACTTAGCTCTAGTGTTTGAATCTATTAAGATGGACTCGCACATCGGTTAAACCACCCTGCAAGAAACTAGTTGTATACAGACTGTAGAGTCTTCTAAACCAGTATAAAGATGTTAAGTTAAGTTATGCCTCCTCTGAAAGTAATCTTGAGTTTTACACCCCTTCCCTGTCGCAGCCGCTATCCATTCCTCTTTAACTACTACTCGTTACTGAGAAAGTGTTGGCTACCACTCAGATTACTGAGAAAGTGTTGGCTACCACTCTGATTACTGAGAAAGTGTTGGCTACCACTCTGATTACTGAGAAAGCATTGGCTACCACTCTGATTACTGAGAAAGTGTTGGCTACCACTCTGATTACTGAGAAAGCATTGGCTACCACTCTGATTACTGAGAAAGCATTGGCTACCACTCTGATTACTGAGAAAGTGTTGGCTACCACTCTGATTACTGAGAAAGTGTTGGCTACCACTCTGATTACTGAGAAAGTGTTGGCTACCACTCAGATTACTGAGAAAGCTATCACGGCAGTCCGTCTTAAAACAGTCCAAATGTAACTACTTTCTCTTTATCCCCAAAATGAATAAATGCAGGAAGACAACCTCATTCCTGGGTTGCCTGTGGCAGAAGGATTGGTGGGAGGTAATGATTTATAGGGCTGTGAAATTAAGATCACCTGTCTTGACAGTCGCGGCGCAGTGTACTGGCAAGGGTTTTACTTTACATAAGTTTAAACTTGTAACTCTGGATTTGCAAGGCTAACATGACACAACTGGAGACCACTCTGTGGTGGTCTACATAGTCAATCCTCACGCAGGTTCAGAAAGCCCTGTTTGAAGGTACATTGTTGAACAGATCTATCTCATGAAATGCATCCCATAATTTTAAGCATTTTTTTGGTATAAAATCTCTCTGCAGTGTGGTATTTATCAATGATGTTTAAATGTCGGTTTATTATAGGAAAAGAGTCCTCGAATAGGATCCAGGGATCCCGTAATACCACTGTCATCCATTACATGCCATTAAAGGTGACAAAAGAGGGTTCAAGATGCGGTTAGCAATTTTTACAAACTAAATTTCTGTGTCGCATGTTAGAATCACAGTGGATTTTTTCATGTGGGTCTTCTAGTAAAAATTCCCCTGATCTCTGGTTAATGAGATAGGGCTTGTGAAAAATCCCTTGGCAGTCAGAAAATAAAAAAGGTTGGGCTTAACAGCTGCTGCCAGGACAAAAATTCACAATTAAAATCTACCCAAATTATTTCTATCGTCCCCAGACATAGTAAGCCACAGGAAGTTGGAAGGAAAAAAAAATAACTTCTACGGACAGCCTTCGGCTACCTGGCAACAGCCATTTACATGCCTGTTTGAATGCTATAACTCCAAATAGTATGTTCCGTAGGTAGCGAAATGGAGAAGATTGAATTTAAGAGAGTGTCTGGGATCTGTTATGAAGAGAGGGTTCTTGGGCGAGGTGTCGATTTGGTGGTAGTAGATGACCTATATTGGAAAGTGGCTTAAAGAAAGTCCATGGGTAACCATGCCAAGAAGTGGCTAAAGGCATCCTTGGTTGAACCACCATGCCAAGAAATGGCTAAAGGCGTCCTTGGTTGAACCACCATGCCAAGAAATGGCTAAAGGCATCCTTGGTTGAACCACCATGCCAAGAAATGGCTAAAGGCATCCTTGGTTGAACCACCATGCCAAGAAATGGCTAAAGGCATCCTTGGTTGAACCACCATGCGAAGAAATGGCTAAATGCGTCCTTGGATGAACCACCATGCCAAGAAATGGCTAAAGGCATCCTTGGTTGAACCACCATGCCAAGAAATGGCTAAAGGCATCCTTGGTTGAACCACCATGCCAAGAAATGGCTAAATGCGTCCTTGGATGAACCACCATGCCAAGAAGTGGCTAAAGGCATCTTTGGTTTAACTACCGTGTCAAGAAGTGGCTAAAGAATTCCATGGCTTCTATTTCTGACTGACTATCACTAGATTTTAGATTAAGCTGTCCCCATCCTACCTGCAAGGTAGCTTTGAGAGTTTATCTTTCTCATAGATGGATTAATCCATTTCCTATGCCATGTGAGCTTGATCTTATAGCATTCTAGTTTTAGCGTGCCAGAGACTCGAACCTCGCCCCAATTTGGTTGTAATGTACCAGATACTTCAACCCTCACCCTGTTAGAACAGCCATGTTACAAGAAAGCACAGAACTGGCTTTGAGTCAATATATATATTATCTCATCCTCCATTCCACTACCAACTATGACAGCATTCAAGACCTTGTGAGTGAAAAATCCTTACATGGGGACAATATTCACAGGGGTTGTGATGGTATTATTTTCTGTAACTTGTTTAGTTGTGAGAGTTTTGCTTGAAATTTGTGTTACCCTGTATATCATTGTTTTTAATATCGACATGCCACACTTTGAGGATTTTCTGAAATGTAATATATGAATGAGGATAGGATTTATGTCTGTCACAAGGAAGTTGTCTAGTCTGTGCATGCTTTGTTTCTGTGATGCTCAAAAGGGCATTGTAATAGAGCATCAATGGATGGGGGCGGAGGGAATAGCTGCTAAAAAGGTTGAATAGCTGTTTTTGTTTGATCTAAAATGTAGAGTTGAGAGATTTCTTATTTTTGCGTTCGTCTAATTTCTCAAATCCCCAAGGCGGTGTGCACTGCACTGCGTTTTTATTTTGCGCCTGGCTGCCTAGTGCATCCAACTTGAGCATGAATTTTATGTAAGGGTCTGCTTCCTCTTGCATTTTCTAAGGGTTTGTTTCCCCAGGGTAACAGCCGGTGCTGTGATGGGGATAGAACCCAGCACCTTCTGGTTATGAGCTGTGTCACTTAACCACTAGGCCTCACCGTCCCCCTGAGGAGAGATTTAATTCCTCAGAACATCATCTGAATGTTTACCCATACCATTAGCAAATGTAGAAAGTTTACACAGAACCATGAACTTTACCAAGAATGGAAAAATGTATCAGAGCATTGGAAAGTTTACCAAGAACTGTAGTTGAGAACTCCAGCAACTTATCTTCTATATAATAGAAGACAGTGGAATGTCTTTTATGAATGCTCTCCTCCCTCCATTACTGGTTTTGCCAGGGTTGCACAATGACTCAACACTGCCAGATGTTATGAGAGACTGAAATCTCAACACAATATATGTGACATTTTCTAACATCATTGTTTTGACAATAATCTTGCCGTTATGATTCATTCATTTATAACATTCTTGTTGTTAATTTATGATTTGGCCATACAAGCCCCTCTGATGTGATCTCTTGTACAGTCAAGTTAAGCCTTGTTTATTTTTGGAAGGATTTCCTGCTATACAAACATGTTTCTTTGCTTCACAAATTAAATGAATGCTTTCAGGTTGTTTCGTTCTTGTCTTGATCATAGTCGTTTTTGTTCTGGGGAAAAAGTTTGGAAGGGGGTATACAAATAATATGCATTCGCACCATCTAATATTGTCTATATTTGTATAAATGACGTGAGTTAGTTATGGGTGAAACGACAATAAATACATGTATGAAGGGAAATAAACATAGAAAGGGGAATAACAATGGAAAAAGTGCAATGAATCAAAAATGTGTTTTAGAAATACAAAAAATAATATCAACAGGGGGAATAACTCAACTAGCAAGAACAGATGTGTATACCACATCAACTTCAACCAAGAAAATAATTACTGTGGCATTTATTGTTGGCATGTTTATATGATGGGAAAAGGTATCGGGTACTCTCCATCTCTGGGAAGGGAGACTACCGACTGGTCAGGCAGAACATACTAGACAAGACCCTCACCTTGGCTTCCTCGTAGCCCTTCCTGGAAATGGGCTGTTTTCATGGCAGCCTGGCTAACAAGGTGAGGGATCGACGTGATCCATGTAGTAGTGAGCGACGAACAGATGAAGTCAAGCATATCACAACTGCCTGGAGGACCCGGGTCCACCACCATCAGCACGCTCGGGATGTAAGGGACAGCTACTGCAACCCGCCACTTAACGCCCTTTTCAGAGCGCACATAATATTAACCTACTCATTGTGGTCATTCGTACACTCTTACACAACTTTTACCCGCACCCTTAGGGTGAGGCCCTTCCATTGTACTTTAGTTGGGTTGACCTCTGAGATCACCCTAACTAGCATATGTACATACATATATGCATCCAAGTACTGGTTAATACGTCCTGATATTGCCTTAAAGGCTTCAACCAGGGTGTCATTCCGCCGCTAGTAGAATACAGAGAGGCAAACACAAGACAGCTCTTTCAGCCTTCTTACACAACTCTAACACGCACCCTCAGAGCCAGGCCCTGCCATTGCACTTTGGTTGGGGTTGACCTCTGAAATCGCAGCCATCACTATCATATGTACATACAGACGCATGCAAACACTGGTTAATACATCCTGATATCACCTAAAAGATTATGGTCCAGGTTGGAAACTTGCATGAGTCGCCAGAATAGTACAAACCAACCTTTTCCACACACAAAAACTGTATACTTAAAACTTGGTGAATAAGGGAACTAACAATAATGATGTATACTTAAAACTTGGTGAATAAGGGAACTAACAATAATGATGTATACTTAAAACGTGGTGAATAAGGGAACTAACAATAATGATGTATACTTAAAACTTGGTGAATAAGGGAACTAACAATAATGATGTATACTTAAAACTTAATGATCTAATGTGAGACGTGTTCAAATGAAACCGAACCAAACTGCAACAACAAGTGAACATATGTAAAATGTGCAAGATGACGTCATTTCTGGTGTAAATAGCACATACCAGCTGTCAAGTTTGTAAAATTTCATTATCTTACGACTCATAGTTTCCTCAGCAGACCGTTGTAAACATAGCGAGTTAGATACGGAATTCGTCAAGAATTGATAATCGAGCGGTGATTCAGTTTCTAACAGCTGAAAAATTTTGACCAGAATGCAGGCAGTGTATAGTGATAAAAGTGTGTCGAAGAAAACAGTGAAGAGTCAACAATGCTTAAAGAAGGACGTGAGTTAACGAAAGATCTTCTGAGACAAGGTCAGGTGCATATTGTTGCATCAGAAGATCCCTTCACCAAAATTGAAGGAGCGATTCGGGTGGACCTTCGCCGGAGCTTATGTTTGCTAGTGGAGGAATTCGCTGTATCGCTAGGGACAGTTCAAATGGTGGTTAGCAAGAAACTGAAGTATCGGAAGGTGTTTTCACAATGGGTACCTCGACTGCTGACCAACCACCATAAGGAAGAATGCACAGGATGGAGTTTGAACCACTTGCTGTGATATAAAGAGGAAGGTGATTCTTTTCTTTTGCGCATAGTGGCAGATGATGAATCTTGGTGCCACCACTTTGAGCCGAGCATCAAAATTGCTAGCATGCAATAAAAACATCTCGGATTAATGAAACAAACAAAATTTCTAGTCAGAGATTTCCGCTGCAAAGGCTAAGCTGATAGCATTTTTTTACCTAGAGGGACTTCTGTTGGTAGACTTTAAAGAGCTTGGCATGAACATTGATGCCATCCGCTACAATGACATATTAGGCAAGCTGCATACAGCAATCAAGAATAAACGACCCAGCATACTTTCGCCTGGTGTGATTCTGTTGCACAACAATGCACGTCCACATCTGGCGAACATTGTTCAGAAAACATTAGCACAGAAAAGGTGGGAAGTACTGCCATAGCCATCCTATAGCACCGACATGTCCGCTTGTGACTTCCATTTGTTTGGAACCTTAAAAAAAATGTCTGAAGGGCCAAAGATTCAACGTCATGGCCTCGGTGACCAAACGGTTCAAAGAGCAACCAAAGTCATTTTATTTTCTGACATCATCCACCGTCTACCCAAGCGACAACTTTTTATAACTAAACCTTTGGCATGTTTGCTATAACAGTTGATATATTTAATTCTGCCACACCAGATGATGTAACTTTGATATGTTTGTAATAAAGCCACTAGGTCCGGTTTCAGTTGAACACGCCTCGTATATACACACTTGTATGCTATCTGCAGCTTGTGCATGCCTAGTGTTGCATGTGCCCACATAATGTTGTGTTCCCCGACAAGCATGGTTGTGTCACCTTACATAATCTCACATTCATTATTTCACATCTGTCTGCTGTTTCCACATCTTTTTCTGTCTGTCTGCTGTGTTTCCACATCTTTTTGTGTCTGTCTGCTGTGTTTCCACATCTTTTTGTGTCTGTCTGCTGTGTTTCCACATCTTTTTCTGTCTATCTGCTGTTTCCACATCTTTTTGTGTGTGTCTGCTGTGTTTCCACACCTTTTTCTGTCTGTTCTAAATATTTGTCTTCTTTTTCTAATCTATATATTCACTTCATGTGATTATATCTTTCTACACCACCCCCCTCCTTCTAGATATAACCTGTATCAAAGGCCTTAGATTCACTCTGGCAGTGCGTAGTGCGTCACGTTGCAATTCGTTTTAGATATTGAGTTTGCTATCCTCATACACACCCTCTTTAGTTGTCTTTTTATAAAATGCTTGTGAGAGAACACTTACATCAGGACTCCCCTACGTCATTTTCTGACATACAGGGTGTGTTGCAGCAGTCTAGTCAACTAGGTGGAGATTAAAACAGTGATCCCTGTATATATATTTTAACTACCTTGGATCTATCATCACCGACAATCTTTCACTGGACGCAGAGCTGCAAGAGAGATTAGGAATGGTATCACTAGCAACTTGCCAGGCTCCCACAGAGAGTGTGGAATAGCAACATGCTGACCATCTCCTCAAAGGTCGCTGTGTACAGATCATGTGTGATTAGTGCCCTGCTCTCTGCCAGCGAAAGTTGTGCGACGAAAGCAAGGAGTCCTCTCTCTGGCATGAGGTCCATTGTCTCTAGAGGCTGACAGGATGCCAATCAATAGTGATGAGCCTACTATTTTGCACTACAGTTTGGAGGACCCAGATCTGCCTTCATGAATACATCTTGAGATATAAAAAGAGCCACTGTGACCTGCAATGAAAGAAATAAAAAGATTGAAGCTGTAAAGGTACTAAAGTGTCAACATTCGATGAAAACACTTAAATGTAATGGCTCAGGGACCTCGTCAGGACAAAAACACTTAAATGTAATGGCTCAGGGACCTCGTCAGGACAAAAACACTTAAATGTAATGGCTCAGGGACCTCGTCAGGACAAAAACACTTAAATGTAATGGCTCAGGGACCTCGTCAGGACAAAAACACTTAAATGTAATGGCTCAGGGACCTCGTCAGGACAAAAACACTTACCGATAATGGCTCAGGGACCTCACCAGGACAAAAACACAGATAATGGCTCAGTAACCTCATTAAGACATAAACAAAATGACACCTACGGAACAATGACAAGACCTTAGCCACTGAGAACGGATGCACGAAAAAATCACACAAAAATGGCGGCGAACTTAAACAAATAAGTCTTGACACTGTGCAGTTTCTTCTAACAAGTCTTGGCATTGTACTGTTTAATCTAACTAGTCTTGATACAGTGTGCTCTCCTCTATCTAGCAAGTCTTGACACTGTGAAGTAGCCTCAAACTAACAATATTGACAATGTGCAATCTCCTCTAAGTCTTGACGCTCTGCGGTCTCCTTTTAACAAGTCTTGACACAGTGCAGTCTTCTCTATCTAACAAGTCTTGACACTGTGCAGACTCCTCTAATAAGTCTTGACAATCTCTGCAGTCTCCTAAACAAGTATTGAATTGTGCAGTCTCTTGTAACAAGTCTTGACAGTATGTGGTCTCCTCTAACTAACAAGTCTTGACACTTTGTAGTCTCATATAAAACGTCTTGATACTGTGAAGTCTCCTCAGTCTTGACACTGTGCAGTCTCCTCTAACAAATCTTGACACTGTGCAGTCTCCTCTAACAAATCTTGACACTGTGCAGTCTCCTCTAACAAATCTTGACACTGCAGTATCAGTTAACCAACAATTGTGACACTGTGCAGTCTCATCTAGCAAGTCTTGACTCTGTGAAGCCTCTTCTACAAGTCTTGACACTGTGTGGTCTCCTGTAACAAGTCTTGACGTTGTGCGGTCTCTTCTTACAAGTCTTGACATTATGTGGTCTCCTCTAACTCTAAGACCTAGTCGCCCTAATCACAAACTAAATACTGAGGCAAGGTTGTACCCTCTCCACTCGCCTGAACAATACTCCAGCGCCTAGAATATCACGTGGAACTTCAAGAGAGATCCTAGGTAGGAAGTTAGCTATGATGTTTATCAGATACCAGAAATGATAATAGCGTTGCCCAAAATGGGGCTAGAAAACCTAGTTGTGTCAACATATGGACACAACAAGGCTCACAATCTATATTTAAACATCTAGACAAGAAACGTGAAGAATAAATCAGTATTCTCAATTGATAATATCTACCACCAATTATTCTGGCGACTGCCAAATTCAAATCAAACAAAGGCATCTAACTGCTGCACACAAACTAATACAGCTGAGAAATGTGGGGCAGGCTACAGGGATTCAACTGATGAATACATGCATTGTCCTAGTGGCGACATACGGCTGTGTAAAGTATTCCATAGCATTACTGCCGTAGGGGTGTGAGGTGTTAGCGATCTCACATTTCAAAGGCAAGGCTATATGAGGGCGGTAGCCATCTCCTCTCCCTTGCCGCTTTTACTTCCCGGACTGAACCGGTACCCATTTATGGCTGGGTCGACCCGGCAGCCATTGCGGTCTGAAAAAAACATTACCGCCTCAACTGGGGAATGAACCCAGGACCATTCAGATGCGAAGCCAGCGCGCTAACCACTGCGCTACGCGGCTGGGAGACTTTGACAATTACTGGATGTTTACAGAAATGTGCACCTATTCTTTGTCTTTCGTTCTCAAACTCCGGCTACCAAGCCCTGAGCGTTCTCAAACTCCGGCTACCAAGTCCTGAACGTTCTCAAACTCCGGCTACCAAGCCCTGAGCGTTTTCAAACTCCCCCTACCAAGTCCTGAACGTTCTCAAACTCCGGCTACCAAGCCCTGAACGTTCTCAAACTCCGGCTACCAAGCCCTGAGCGTTCTCAAACTCCCCCTACCAAGTCCTGAACGTTCTCAAACTCCGGCTACCAAGCCCTGAACGTTCTCAAACTCCGGCTACCAAGCCCTGAGCGTTCTCAAACTCCCCCTACTAAGTCCTGAACGTTCTCAAACTCCGGCTACCAAGCCCTGAGCGTTTTCAAACTCCCCCTACCAAGTCCTGAACGTTCTCAAACTCCGGCTACCAAGCCTTGAGCGTTTTCAAACTTCCCCTACCAAGTCCTGAACGTTCTCAAACTCCCACTACCAAGTTCTGAAAAGGGCTTTGCAAGTAGCAGGATATTGTCCGGAGAACGGAATTCGTCGTGTCGCACTTTACAGTTTGACAGTGATATTTGCACCTTTCGATCCGACTTCAGCAAGCATTTTTGAGTACCAAGTTAGCCTTCCCTCTTAACTTAACTTAACGTCTTTATACTGGTTTAGAAGACCCTGCAGAGTCTGTATACAACCAGTTACATTTACATCACCTTGCTCTAAAAGCTATGCGCATCCAATTTATTCTTAAATGCATTAACTGTCCCTGCCTCCACTACCTCCCCTGGCAATGCATTCCAAGCAGACACCACTCTCTGACTAAAAAAATATTTTCCAACATCTACATCTAATCTGGACCTCTCTTTAGTCAGCTTGTAGCTATGCCCTCGTGTTATTGTGGGTGGCTGTATTTTACAAAAACTTGTTATAGTCTAATTTATCCATTCCTCTGATCATCTTATAAACCTGTATTAAGTCACCACGAATTCATCTCTCTGCTAGACACTGTAGGCCGGTTTTTCTGAGTCTTTCCTCATAACTGTAATTTTGGAATCCCACTATCATCTTTGTCGCTCTTTTTTGTCTTCTTTCCAGCATGTTTATATCCACTCTATGGTAAGGACTCCACACCTCTTCGATCCCTTCTCCTTAGCCAGTCTGCCCTGTTGCAGCCTGCTATCTGGGATCATCCCTTGGAGGTGTAGAATGGTCTTGGCAGCTCTAGATTGCTGACCTCTACATCAGATCGGCCCATAGACAACCTCGCAGGTAACGAGCTGATATTTTAGTCATGCGATGCGATATAACGGGCTGGCGAGAGTGATAATGGAGGACATGGGTGTCTCTGAATTACAGAGTTGGTGTGGCAGAGACTACGTTTTGGATGGAATGTGTTACTCGTCTACCGTAATCGATGATGACCACTTTATCAGCATTCACTGTCAACTGTTCTCATGTCAGCATTCGCTGTCAACTGTTCTCATGTCAGCATTCGCTGTAAACTGTTCTCATGTCAGCATTCACTGTCAACTGTTCTCATGTCAGCATTTGCTGTCAACTGTTCTCATGTCAGCATTTTCTGTCAACTGTTCTCATGTCAGCATTCGCTGTCAACTGTTCTCATGTCAGCATTCGCTGTCAACTGTTCTCATGTCAGCATTCGCTGTCAACTGTTCTCATCTCATGAGCTCGAAGATGGTCAAATAAGCCAATCTGAATCTTGCATTTTGTACAGTGAAATAAGATACCTCCTTCCACCAGGGTTGATATGAGCAGACTTGCGGACTGATCGTCTCTGGATTGCCTCATTTATTCTTGATTCCTCATGTCTCTGGGTGGCCTCATGTCTCTGGATGGCCTCATGTCTCTGGCTAGCCTCATCTATTCTTGATGCCTCATGTCTCTGGCTAGCCTCATCTATTCTTGATGCCTCATGTCTCTGGATGGCCTCATGTATCTGGCTAGCATCATCTATTCTTGATGCCTCATGTCTCTGGCTGGCCTCATCTATTCTTGATGCCCCATGTCTCTGGCTAGCCTCATCTATTCTTGATGCCTCATGTCTCTGGATGGCCTCATGTATCTGGCTAGCATCATCTATTCTTGATGCCTCATGTCTCTGGCTGGCCTCATCTATTCTTGATGCCCCATGTCTCTGGCTGGCCTCATCTATTCTTGATGCCCCATGTCTCTGGCTGGCCTCATCTATTCTTGATGCCTCATGTCTCTGGCTGGCCTCATCTATTCTTGATGCCTCATGTCTCTGGCTGGCCTCATCTATTCTTGATGCCCCATGTCTCTGGCTAGCCTCATCTATTCTTGATGCCTCATGTCTCTGGATGGCCTCATGTATCTGGCTAGCATCATCTATTCTTGATGCCTCATGTCTCTGGCTGGCCTCATCTATTCTTGATGCCCCATGTCTCTGGCTGGCCTCATCTATTCTTGATGCCCCATGTCTCTGGCTGGCCTCATCTATTCTTGATGCCTCATGTCTCTGGCTGGCCTCATCTATTCTTGATGCCTCATGTCTCTGGCTGGCCTCATCTATTCTTGATGCCTCATGTCTCTGGCTGGGCTCATCTATTCTTGATGCCTCATGTCTCTGGCTGGGCTCATCTATTCTTGATGCCTCATGTCTCTGGCTGGCTTCATCTATTCTTGATGCCTCATGTCTCTGGCTGGGCTCATCTATTTTTAATGCCTCATGTCTCTGAGCACCCTCAGCAATAGTCCTGCGCCAGTCTGTGCGATTGGGGGCGATTCTTTGCTAGTGATCGTAGTTAATACCGCACTGGATCAGTGATCTCTTGTGTCCTTGTATCATTTCCGCTGCCCACCGCTTGCCATTTTGGAGTTCACTATAGAGCAGCTCTTTTGGTAAACGTTGATCCGACATGTGTACCGCATGGCCAGCTCATCTCGGCTGTGCTGCACATGTTATGGTGTGTATACTTGGCATGCCGGACCGCGCAAACACATCTGTATTTGACACCATGTCCTGCAACCATGTCCTGCCACCATATCCTGCCATCTAATCCCCAGCGCTCGGATGTAGTGTACCAGAATGATAGTTGACACTTTTTTAAATTTGTTTAATCCCTATAGGGGGATCAAGAAGCCGAGCAGCACATGAGCTGCAGTGGTCAGCGACCCATAGCTGACTGTTGGCGTCAGGGCGAGCAAACCAGAGCTGCCTAGACCCTTCTACACATCCACGGGGTGATCCTGGATAACAGGCTGCAACAGAGCAGACTGGCTAAGGAGAAGGGATCGAAGAGGGAATGCTAGCCCGGTACTAAAAAATTGCTTCCTGAAGTCGGATGTGTTGCACCGAAATCGATGACAAGCTGTAAACTATGACACAACGCATTCCGTTCTCTGGACTATATTCTGCTACCTAGGCAGGGCATAACACCGGCCATGGTTAAGTGGTCGTCATGTTGGTCGTCATGAAGTTGGTGGTGGTGGTCGGGATGATGGTGGTGGTCGTGAAGTTGGGGGTGGTGGTCGGGATGATGGTGGTGGTCGTGATGATGTTGGTGGTCGGGATGATGGTGGTGGTCGTGAAATTGGTGGTGGTGGTCGAGATGATGGTGGTGGTCTTGATGATGTTGGTGGTCGTGATGATGTTGGTGGTCGGGATGATGTTGATGGTCGGGATGATGTTTGTGGTCGTGGTGATGTTGGTGGTCGTGGTGATGACTGTCGTTATGATGTTGGTGGTCGGGATGATGTTGGTGGTCATGATGTTGGTGGTCGGGATGATGTTGGTGTCATGATGTTGGTGGTCGGGCTGATGTTGGTGGTCTTGATGTTGGTGGTCGTGATATCGGTGGTCGTGATGTCGGTGGTCGGGATGATGTTGGTGGTCGGGATGATGTCGGTGCTCGTGATGTCAGTGGTCGGGATGATGTTGGTGGTCGTGATATCGGTGGTCGAGATGATGTTGGTGGTCATGATGTTGGTGGTCGTGATGTCGGTGGTCGGGATGATGTTAGTGGTCATGATTTCGGTGGTCGGGATGATGTTGGTGGTCGGGATGATGTTGGTGATCGGGATGATGATCGTGGTCGTGATGTCGGTGGTCGGGATGATGTTGGTGGTCGTGATGTTGGTGGTCGGGATGATGTTGGTTGTCGTGACGATGTTGGTGGTCGTGATGATGATGGTGGTCGTGACGATGTTGGTGGTCGGGATGATGTTGGTGGTTGTGCTGATGTTGGAGCTCGTGATGATGTTTGTGGTCGTGGTGATGTTGGTGGTCGTGATGTTGGTGGTCGGGATGATGTTGGTGGTCGAGATGTCGGTGGTGGGAATGATGTTGGTGGTCGTGATGTCGGTGGTCATGATGTTGGTGGTCGTGATGTTGGTTGTCGGGATGATGTTGGTGGTCGTGATGTCGGTTGTCGGGATGATGATGGTGGTCGTGATGATATTTGTGGTCGTGATGTTGGTGGTCGGGATGATGTCGGTGGTCAGGATGATGTTGGTGGTCATGATGTTGGTGGTCATGATGGTGTTGGTGGTCGTGATGATGTTTGTGGTCGTGATGTTGGTGGTCGGGATGATGTCGGTGGTCGGGATGATGTTGGTGGTCATGATGTTGGTGGTCGGGATGATGTTGGTGGTCGTGATGTTGGTGGTCGGGATGATGTTGGTGGTCATGATGTTGGTGGTCATGATGTTGGTGGTCATGATGATGTTGGTGGTCGTGATAATGTTTGTGGTCGTGATGTTGGTGGTCCGGATGATGTCGGTGGTCAGGATGATGTTGGTGGTCATGATGTTGGTGGTTATGATGATGTTGGTGGTCGTGATGATGTTTGTGGTCATGATGTTGGTGGTCGGGATGATGTCGGTGGTCGGGATGATGTTGGTGGTCATGATGTTGGTGGTCGGGATGATGTTGGTGGTCGGGATGTTGGTGGTCGGGATGATGTTGGTGGTCATGATGTTGATGGCCGGGATGATGATGGTGGTCGTGATGTTCATGGTCGGGATGATGTTGGTGGTCGTGATGATGTTTGTGGTCGTGATGATGTCTGTGGTCGTGATGGTGGTGGTCGTGATGATGTTGGTGGTCGGGATGATGTTGGTGGTCATGATGTTTGTGGTCGTGATGTCGGTGGTCGGGATGATGTTGGTGGTCATCATGTTGGTGGTGGGGATGATGTTGGTGGATGTGATGTCGGTGGTCAGGATTATGTTGTTGGTCATGATGTTGATGGTCGGGATGATGTTGGTGGTCGTGATGTTGATGTTCGTGATGATGTTGGTGGTCGTGATGTCAGTGGTCGGGATGATTTTGGTGGTCGTGATGTTGATGGTCATGATGATGTTGGTGGTCGTGATGATGTTGGTGGTAGTGATGTTGGTGGTCGGGATGATGTTTGTGGTCGGGATGATGTTGGTGGTAGTGATGTCGGTGGTCGGGATGATGTTAGTGGTCGTGATGTCGGTGGTCGGGATGATGTTGGTGGTCGGGATGATGTTGGTGGTCGGGATGATGATTGTGGTCGTGATGTCGGTGGTCGGGATGATGTTGGTGGTCCGGATGATGTTGGTGGTTGTGATGATGATGGTGGTCGTGACGATGTTGGTGGTCGTGATGATGTTGGAGCTCGTGATGATGTTGGAGCTCGTGATGATGTTTATGGTCGTGGTGATGTTGGTGGTCGTGATGTTGGTGGTCGTGAAGTTCGTTGTCGGGATGATGTTGGTGGTCCGGGTGAAGTCGGTGGTCGGAATGATGTTGGTGGTCATGATGTCGGTTTTCAGGATGATGTTGGTGGTCGTGATGTCGGTGGTCGGGATGATGTTGGTGGTCGGGATTATGTTGGTGGTCGTGATGTTCGTGGTCGGGATGATGTTGGTGGTCGTGATGTTGGTGGTCATGATGATGTTGGTGGTCGTGATGTTGGTGGTCATGATGTTGGTGGTCAGGATGATGTTGGTGGTCGAGATGTCGGTGGTCGGGATGATGTTGGTGGTCGTGATGATGTTTGTGGTCGTGATGTTGGTGGTCGGGATGATGTCGGTGGTCGGGATGATGTCGGTGGTCATGATGTTGGTGGTCGTGATGATGTTGGTGGTCGTGATGTCGGTGGTCGGGATGATGTTGGTGGTCGTAATGATGTTTGTGGTCGTGATGTTGGTGGTCGTGAAGTTCGTTGTCGGGATGATGTTGGTGGTCGGGGTGAAGTCTGTGGTCGGAATGATGTTGGTGGTCATGATGTCGGTTTTCAGGATGATGTTGGTGGTCGTGATGTCGGTGGTCGGGATGATGTTGGTGGTCGGGATTATGTTGGTGGTCGTGATGTTCGTGGTCGGGATGATGTTGGTGGTCGTGATGTTGGTGGTCATGATGATGTTGGTGGTCGTGATGTTGGTGGTCGTGATGATGTTGGTGGTCGTGATGTTGGTGGTCGGGATGATGTTTGTGGTCGGGATGATGTTGGTGGTAGTGATGTCGGTGGTCGGGATGATGTTAGTTGTCGTGATGTCGGTGGTCGGGATGATGTTGGTGGTCGGGATGATGTTGGTGGTCGGGATGATGATGGTGGTCGTGATGTCGGTGGTCGGGATGATGTTGGTGGTCGGGATGATGTTGGTGGTCAGGATGATGTTGGTTGTCGTGACGATGTTGGTGGTCGTGATGATGATGGTGGTCGTGACGATGTTGGTGGTCGTGATGATGTTGGAGCTCGTGATGATGTTGGAGCTTGTGATGATGTTTATGGTCGTGGTGATGTTGGTGGACGTGATGTTGGTGGTGATGATGTTGGTGGTCATGATGTTGGTGGTCAGGATGATGTTGGTGGTCGAGATGTCGGTGGTCGGGATGATGTTGGTGGTCGTGATGATGTTGGTGGTCGTGATGATGTTTGTGGTCGTGATGTTGGTGGTCGGGATGATGTCGGTGGTCGGGATGATGTTGGTGGTCATGATGTTTGTGGTCGTGATGATGTTGGTGGTCGTGATGTCGGTGGTCGGGATGATGTTGGTGGTCGTAATGATGTTTGTGGTCGTGATGTTGGTGGTCGGGATGATGTTGGTGGTCGTGATGTTCGTTGTCGGGATGATGTTGGTGGTCGGGGTGAAGTCGGTGGTCGGAATGATGTTGGTGGTCATGATGTCGGTGGTCGGGATGATGTTGGTGGTCATGATGTTGGTGGTCGTGATGTTCGTGGTCGAGATGATGTTAGTGGTCATGATTTCGGTGGTCGGGATGATGTTGGTGGTCGGGATGATGTTGGTGGTCGGGATGATGTTGGTGGTCATGATGATGGTGGTCATGATGTCGATGGTCGGGATGATGTTGGTGATATGATGTTGGTGGTCGGGATGATGTTGGTTGTCGTGACGATGTTGGTGGTCGTGATGATGATGGTGGTCATGACGATGTTGGTGGTCGGGATGATGTTGGTGGTCGTGATGATGTTGGAGCTCGTGATGATGTTTGTGGTCGTGGTGATGTTGGTGGTCGTGATGTTGGTGGTCGGGATGATGTTGGTGGTCGAGATGTCGGTGGTTGAGATGATGTCGGTGGTGGGAATGATGTTGGTGGTCGTGATGTCGATGGTCATGATGTTGGTGGTCGTGATGTCGGTTGTCGGGATGATGTTGGTGGTCGTGATGTCGGTTGTTGGGATGATGATGGTGGTCGTGATGATGTTTGTGGTCGTGATGTTGGTGGTCGGGATGATGTCGGTGGTCAGGATGATGTTGGTGGTCATGATGTTGGTGGTCATGATGATGTTGGTGGTCGTGATGATGTTTGTGGTCGTGATGTTGGTGGTCGGGATGATGTCGGTGGTCGAGATGATGTTGGTGGTCATGATTTTGGTGATCGGGATGATGTTGGTGGTCGTGATGTTGGTGGTCGGGATGATGTTGGTGGTCATGATGTCGGTGGTCAGGATGATGTTGGTGGTCATGATGTTGGTGGTCATGATGATGTTGGTGGTCGTGATGATGTTTGTGGTCATGATGTTGGTGGTCGGGATGATGTCGGTGGTCGGGATGATGTTGGTGGTCATGATGTTGGTGGTCGGGATGATGTTGGTGGTCGTGATGTTGGTGGTCGAGATGATGTTGGTGGTCATGATGTTGATGGCCGGGATGATGATGGTGGTCGTGATGTTCATGGTCGGGATGATGTTGGTGGTCGTGATGATGTTGGTGGTCGTGATGATGTCTGTGGTCGTGATGGTGGTGGTCGTGATGATGTTGGTGGTCGGGATTATGTTGGTGGTCATGATGTTTGTGGTCGTGATGTCGGTGGTCGGGATGATGTTGGTTGTCATCATGTTGGTGGTGGGGATGATGTTGGTGGATGTGATGTCGGTGGTCGGGATTATGTTGTTGGTCATGATGTTGATGGTCGGGATGATGTTGGTGGTCGTGATGTTGATGTTCGTGATGATGTTGGTGGTCGTGATGTCAGTGGTCGGGATGATTTTGGTGGTCGTGATGTTGATGGTCATGATGATGTTGGTGGTGATGATGTTGGTGGTCATGATGTTGGTGGTCGACATGTCGGTGGTCGGGATGATGTTGGTGGTCGTGATGATGTTTGTGGTCGTGATGTTGGTGGTCGGGATGATGTCGGTGGTCGAGATGATGTTGGTGCTCATGATGTTGGTGGTCGTGATGATGTTGGTGGTCGTGATGTCGGTGGTCGGGATGATGTTGGTGGTCGTAATGATGTTTGTGGTCGTGATGTTGGTGGTCGTGATGTTCGTTGTCGGGATGATGTTGGTGGTCGGGGTGAAGTCGGTGGTCGGAATGATGTTGGTGGTCATGATGTCAGTTTTCGGGATGATGTTGGTGGTCGTGATGTTGGTGGTCGGGATGATGTTGGTGGTCGGGATTATGTTGGTGGTCGTGATGTTCATGGTCGGGATGATGTTGATGGTCGGGATGATGTTGGTGGTCGTGATGTTGGTGGTCGTGATGATGATGGTGATCGTGATGTTGGTGGTCGGGATGATGTTTGTGGTCGGGATGATGTTGGTGGTAGTGATGTCGGTGGTCGGGATGATGTTAGTGGTCGTGATGTCGGTGGTCGGGATGATTTTGGTGGTCGGGATGATGTTGGTGGTCGGGATGATGATGGTGGTCGTGATGTCGGTGGTCGGGATGATGTTGGTGGTCGGGATGATGTTGGTGGTCGGGATGATGTTGGTTGTCGTGACGATGTTGGCGGTCGTGATGATGATGGTGGTCGTGACGATGTTGGTGGTCGTGATGATGTTGGAGCTCGTGATGATGTTGGAGCTCGTGATGATGTTTATGGTCGTGGTGATGTTGGTGGACGTGATGTTGGTGGTGATGATGTTGGTGGTCATGATGTTGGTGGTCAGGATGATGTTGGTGGTCGAGATGTCGGTGGTCGGGATGATGTTGGTGGTCGTGATGATGTTTGTGGTCGTGATGTTGGTGGTCGGGATGATGTCGGTGGTCGGGATGATGTTGGTGGTCATGATGTTGGTGGTCGTGATGATGTTGGTGGTCGTGATGTCGGTGGTCGGGATGATGTTGGTGGTCGTAATGATGTTTTTGGTCGTGATGTTGGTGGTCGGGATGATGTTGGTGGTCGTGATGTTCGTTGTCGGGATGATGTTGGAGGTCGGGGTGAAGTCGGTGGTCGGAATGATGTTGGTGGTCATGATGTCGGTGGTCGGGATGATGTTGGTGGGCGGGATTATGTTGGTGGTCGTGATGTTCGTGGTCGGGATGATGTTGGTAGTCGGGATGATGTTGGTGGTCGTGATGATGTTGGTGGTTGTGATGATGTTGGTGGTCATGATGTTGGTGGTCATGATGTCGATGGTCGGGATGATGTTGGTGGTCATGATGTTGGTGGTCGGGATGATGTTGGTGGTCGTGATGTTGGAGGTCGGGATGATGTTGGTGGTCGTGATGTTGGAGGTCGGGATGATGTTTGTGGTCATGATGTTGATGGTCGGGATAATGTTGGTGATCATGATGTTGGTGGTCGTGATGTCGGTGGTCGTGATGATGTTTGTGGTCGTGATGTTCGTTGTTGGGATGATGTTGGTGGTCAGGGTGAAGTCGGTGGTCGGAATGATGTTGGTGGTCATGATGTCGGTGGTCGGGATGATGTTGGTGGTCGGGATTATGTTGGTGGTCGTGATGTTCGTAGTCGGGATGATGTTGGTAGTCGGGATGATGTTGGTGGTCGTGATGATGTTGGTGGTTGTGATGATGTTGGTGGTCATGATATTGGTGGTCATGATGTCGATGGTCGGGATGATGTTGGTGGTCATGATGTTGGTGGTCGGGATGATGTTGGTGGTCGTGATGTTGGAGGTCGGGATGATGTTGGTGGTCGTGATGTTGGAGGTCGGGATGATGTTTGTGGTCATGATGTTGATGGTCGGGATGTCGGTGGTCGGGATAATGTTGGTGATCATGATGTTGGTTGTCGTGATGTCGGTGGTCAGGATGATGTTGGTGGTCATGATGTTTGTGATCATGATGTTGGTGGTCGGGGTGATGTCGGTGGTCGGGATGATGTTGGTGGTCATGATGTCGGTTTTCGGGATGATGTTGGTGGTCATGATGTCGGTTTTCGGGATGATGTTGGTGGTCATGATGTCGGTGGTCGGGATGATGTTGGTCGTCGGGATGATGTTGGTGGTCATGATGTTGGTGGTCGTGATGTTGGTGGTCGTGAATTGGTGGTCATGATGTTGGTGGTCGGAATGATGTTGGTCGTCGGGATGATGTTGGTGGATGTGATGTTGGTGGTCATGATGTTGGTGGTCGTGATGATGTTGGTGGTCATGATGTTGGTGGTCCTCATGGAAAATAATGAACAAATTATTATTATTCCTGAGTGGTCCGTTGGGGTCTTTGTGTATGACAAGGACAAGAATAGCACCACTGCCTCACAGAGAGCATGTCGAAAGAGGCGACTAACTGTGGCACATGGCACAACACCAGACATGGCTAGGTGATTTGTTTAGAGTAGCATAGATGGCGCCTAGCAGGCTGAAGGTCTACTTTGCTCTAGTGTTTGAGTTTATTAAGATGCACTCTCACATCAGTTAACCACTCTCCGCGGTACTTTCCCCAAAGTAGCGCAGTAATAAGCTGATCGATCCTAGCCCGCTAAGCAGGAACTCCTACTCCCGGCTACATCCAGCTCATACCAGAGCTGGAGGGGACGGCGTGGTCTAGTGGCACGGCTCACAACCAGAAGGTGCTGGGTTCGATCCCCATCACAGCACCGGCAGTTAACCCGGGGAAGCAGACCCTTAGAAAATGCAAGAGGAAGCAGACCGTTACATAAAATGCATGCTGAAGTCGAATGCACTGGGCCGATAGGCGCAAAATAGAAACCACAGTGTAACGCACACCGCCTTGTGGAATAGAGCAATAAGGCGAACGAAAAAAACCACACAAAAATACCAGAGCTGGGACCTGCACAAAGGCATCTGCCACTGGACAACTACAGGTCGACTAAGAACTATTAGTGAGGCACTGGAACAACTCCGAGTAGAGAAGGCGCGCCGGAAGAAAATAAAAAGCAGAAAAAACTAAATATTTTGGTCAGGTCAAGAGACATGACAGTCTGCTGAAGAGGTTATATTTAAGGTCAGGAGAACCAGAGGGCGGCAGAGGTACAGATGGACAGACAACATCAAGATGTGGTAAGGACACAGGACTAACAACATGAAGATGTGGTCGGGACACAATTTGACTGAGTGTACCGACCTGGCATGGGACAGAGACAGCTGGAGATCCATTACCGTCAATCTCTGATGCAGAGACGGCATTTAATGATGATGATTATCATTATTATTTCTGCCAGCTCTAAATAGTGGCAAAGTCTTGCTCCAGAAAAATATTTTCAGAAAGATAGCTGCAAGATAGTGAATATACGTTGGATGGCTACATTCCCACTGTGGCTACATCAAACTGTGGGCTACATCCCACTGTGGTGTATCAAACCACTGGTACTACTGACCTTTGTACCTGCGGCACAGCCCTCATGACGGCAGAATATATTTTGCAGTCCTGCCCATCGTATACATACAAAAGAAGTAGAATTTGACAACAGCCAGTGTCCTTCCACGAGAAGATGTACGGAGTCTCAAGTAGTTTGCTGCTTTGGCTAGAGTCACTGGTCGAGGCCTGAAGAAGAACGAGGAAGCAGAAGACGGACACCCGCCAACTCAGATTGTATTCTTTACAGATTTCAGATCACTACTAGCAGCACAGTGATACTATCAAGAAGTGCAGTTAATTTCAGCCGTAAATGGACACAGTAAAGATCAAAACCTATTTATAAACATAAACAAAACAAAGATAATGACCACCGATAAAACACAATGTCAACATACATTTACAGTAGGTTGTGAGGAAGTAGATCAGGTCACCCGTTTTGAATATCTGGGCTTAAGAATTGACAAAAATGGTGACTGCTCGAAAAAAATCAGAAGAAGACTAGCTATGGCAATGCAGAGACTGAACAGCCTGAAGAAAATATGACAGAGCACCAACAAAATGACAAAAGTAAAAGTCTTGAGAGCCTGTGTTTTTCCTGTGGCAGCTTATGGCTGCGAATCATGGGCGATTACGAAAACTTTCAGACAAACAATCGAATCCTTCGAATCAAAATGTTACAGGAAAATCCTCAGAAAATCATCAGAGAAAAAGACAAATGTAGACATTCGGCAAGAGTTGAGCGTAGAGGAGAACAGGTTTATTAATTCAATTTTGGCTAGAAAATGCAAATACTTTGGTCACATCAAGAGACACAACGATCTGGAGAGAACAGCGATGGAAGGTATGGTGTCAGGCAAAAGAGGAAGGGGTAGACCAAGAAGACGATGGCACCAAGATATCCAGGAATACCTGAGTATGACTGTGGCGGAGGCTGGAGTTTTGGCAAGGGAACGAGTTTCTTTTAGACAGACTGTGATGGGAGCGACGTTCTATAAAGGACAGGCCACACGATGATGACTAGAAGTAATACAAAACGCCAAAGCTCAACAAATGCTGAGGGAAATCAGATCAGAGCTCCACAAATCCAGACCCATTGGTATATAGGACAGCATCAGAATCCTGGACATTTATTCACTTATTAGCTGTCTAACCCCGAGGTCCGGTCTCCCACTGCCCCAGTCTATCATTCTTTCCCCAGAGTGACAACGACCAGGTGATAGTCTGCCATTGTATCTCCAGTGTTAATCCATTTTTTCTCTTTGTTTATAGCCACTAACAATTCTCTCTGTCTGTGCGATCCGCGTCATCTCCCTCCTGATTCATTTATCCTTGATATGAGCAGCGGGCTTTCTGTTCTTAAAATTCAGCAAATCGGATTGAAATAGTTATGTCTTATCATGAAAGCGAAACCCATTAGGTTATCATTAACAACCTACATCAATAGATCCGGGTACGAAGAAGACCGAGAGACATTTGTCGGAAACAAAAAACTGAAATCCTAACAAAATGGACCTAAAAGTGATATCATCTCACCGCAAAGTCGACAGGAAGGATGGGCTTCGATTGATCGATTTATTGATTGACCGGGTCGCTATTCTGTGATGTAGAATCTATACGCCATAAGATGGAGAACAGAAGCCTCCACACCCCTTGGCAAAAGAGGACTAAATCGGATCCCCTTACTGTTTGACGACGTTAACGATGAGGTCCGTAACCTTCACACACGTGACATGTATCTGGACTACAACATCAAACACACACGTGACATGTTTCTGTACTACAACATCACACACCAACCATATCCCTGGACTACAACAACACACACCAACCATATTCCAGAACTACAACAACACACCAACCATATTCCAGAACTACAACAACACATCAACCATATTCCAGAACTACAACAACACACCAACCATGTTCCTGGACTTCAACAAACTAGATTCATTAGACAAACAGATCGTACAGTTCTCGTAGCTAATAACGTTCATTTTATCATTTCCTTTCCAGATGGTTCTACAAACAAGACAGGCAGACAAATAGACAGACACGTAAGTCTCTAACCTCATAATGTCTACAGTTCCGAATTCTGTCTTTGACCTGTGGCCCACAAGACTTTTACAAGGAAAGTCCATACTTTTTCGTCTTGGGCAACCCTTCGCGCAGTGGCCCATGTCAGAGATACCCCGCATAGCTATATCGCGTTACTCCCAGTTGTTCTTGGTCTACCTTTCTTCTCTTAACCCTCTAGTACCCACATAAGACCTGTTTCTGCGGACATGTCGGACTCCCCTCCCTCACTCATACTCTCTCTCTCTCTCTTATAATGCTATCCACATCTTCTTGGTTGCCGCCCTGCAATCGATTTTTATGTTTACATTTGGTTGAGTCAAATTATCCCTTTTTTTAATTGTAACTTCCCTTTATATAACGCCTTCAAATTTTTGTTTTGAAATATAAATGTATTTATTACGATTGATTATTTGTTGTTAAGTAAATTATGGATGCCGCCAGACCACGGATTTGCCGGGAATTCACACTAGTCAACGACTTACATTTGTGTTCACGGAAAAGTGTTGTTGTTTTCCAATTGGACTGGTTAATTCGTTCTTTTTGTGTGTCTTCTTCCGTCCGATTATCCTGGTCTGGACATCGACTATATGGAGCACTAGGCTTAAGTGTGATATTGACGGTCTAGTTCACCCGGCTGAACTTCACGAAGTTGGCACCCTTCTCCCTAGCTGAAGACAGTGTCAGCTTTGTTGTTTGAAATTTAGACACAACTATAATGAACTGCATAATAATGACACATAATAATGACACATAATATGACACATAATATGACACATAAATAATGACACATTCCAAGCTTTCAGAAAACCTTTAGCTCATGCGTCAATCTTGCACATTCATGAAATTATCTCCTCAAAGACAAAGCTTTTCAAATCGCTCTCGTAAGTAAACGTGTTTGTTCTCCATGACGATATTCTATGCTTGGCTTCGTCTGCGTTTCGCTTACTACTACGGGGATCATGTAGATTCCCCCCACCTTGTTAGCCAGACTGCCATGAAACAACCTGTTTTCAGGATGAACTGCGTGGAAGCCATGTTGGAGTCTTGGTCAGTGTATTTTGCCTGATCTAGACGGACATGCCCGTCAGTTTGTTTTGCGTGACCTAGACGGACATCCCCGTCAGTTTGTTTTGCCTGACCTAGACGGACATGCCCGTCAGTTTGTTTTGCCTGACCTAGACGGACATCCCCGTCAGTTTGTTTTGCGTGACCAGACGTTAGTCTCCTTTCCCCACTAAGTTGGGGTTCATAGAGACAGCCAACGTGCGAATATGAAGCTATAGGCGCGCAACATATAGTCTTTCTCACAATCCACAACCCGGCATTCGGCTGTTCTGTTATAACGTGAATTTACAAACATTTCAATACGTCAAATCCATTTTAAGCTCGCTGGCACAATCAAAGATTACGGCTGGCAGAATTTGGTGCACGAGCCCCAGTTTGCCGACCCCTACTCAGGAGGAACCTTTAAAATAACGTAAATTAACGTCTTCATGACCAACCAATCAAAATTGTTTCAACCCCATACAGAGCACATGTTTTCAACAACTACACACAAAGTGCTCATGTCCAGGACCATCTGCTCCAGCTGGATCCACATGGTCTGTTTCCTCCATGTTTGCCCCAAGCTCTCCTCTCCATGTGTGTTTTAGTTTGCCTCTTTTGTCCTTCCTCTTTGTTCGTCCTCAATCTCCCGCTACCAAGCCCTGAACATGGCTTTGCAAGTAGCTGGATGTAGTCCGGAGAACGGAATGCGTTGTGTCGCTAGTTTACAGCCTGACTGTGATATTTCCACCTTTCTGTCCAACACATCCGTCTTCGGCAGCGGTTTGCCTCTATTTCTCTTGTCTTGTTGATTCCAGAACACAGACAGTCTTGTAATGCTATCAACCGATTCCGTTTTGTGTAGCCCGCCCAACGCCCCTAGAGCCCTTTTCTGGCGCCACGTTCTACCAACAGCTGAGAATGGTGAACACAAATGTTGCAATCATGGTGGTCCACCATCATGGTGGTCCGCAATCATGGTGGTCCGCAATCATGGTGTCTGCAATCATGGTGGACCGCAATCATGTTGGTCCGCAATCATGGTGTCTGCAATCATGGTGGACCTCAATCATGGTGGTCCGCAATCATGGTGCGCAATCATTGTGGTCCGCAATCATGGTGCGCAATCATGGTGGTCCGCAGTCATGGTGGTCTGCAATCATGGTGGACCGCAATCATGGTGGTCCGCAATCGTGGTGGACCGTAATCGTAGTGGTCCCAAACAATCTGAACAGAAAAAAACCTATCTACAAATTGGTCACTGACCTACAGATAAGCAGAACGCACAACAGGTCCGCAGTCGACTCATCACATGAGTGCAGCAAAGTCTGCCGTGCCAGGATTAGACTTTATATGAGATCACATTTCGCAGCATGTCTGATGTTATCAGCATCTTCGCTCGCGATAGACAGCTATTATTTCTAAGATCATAAAAACTATCGTTATTTATAGCGATATCTCGGGTAACCTCTAGTGACCTTCCGCACTTCATTGATATCCTAGAGACCTTCCGCTGAATACCTAGAAACCTTTCGCTGAATACCTAGAGACCTTTCGCTGAATACCTAGAGATCTTTCCCTGAATACCTAGAGACCTGAAGTCACACTTGAAACGACATTTCCAGGAATTACAAGAGACCTTTCACGACACCTCAATCCCATGGAACACAGTTTTAAGAACGCCTGCAGATCCAAGGTTCGAGAGAACCCAAACTCAACCCCAACCCAACCCGAACCCAAACCCAACCCAACCCAACTCAACCCGAACCCAACCGAATCAAAACCCAACCGAACCAAAACTCAACCGAACCCTAAACCAACCCAACCCAACCCAACCCAACTCAACCCGAACCCAACCGAACCAAAACCCAACCGAACCAAAACCCAACCGAGCCGAACCCTAAACCAACCCAACCCTATCCCAACCCAACGAAACCCAACCTCCTCCCCCCCCCACCCTTTACATCCGCTACTTATAGAGATTAAGACCTAGCTAGCGCCCTTACTAGGCCGCTAGGTAGGAAGCGTAAATCGCTGACGACTCCAGGTGTGGCCGGTCACGTGACTGCGTGAGCCATTGTTCAAACACACAGCGAGCGGGAACTGTGGATGGGCGGGAACGACAAACTATTTTTCATCTACTGACATAACAATCATCAAAATAATTTTTTACAAAGTCATGAAGGTTAGAATTACTTACTTGATAAAATAACGCTTTAAAAAAGAGAAAATAAAATGTGAATGTTTGTAAAGATAAATTGTCTCACCTCAACTGGTAGCGCATTTAGCTAAGTGGATAAAACAGACTGTTAGCTAAATATAGCGTGCTTAGGTTTCCTAAGCAATAATCTTCACTAGGTCCTTTGAGAAGTTTTGTGGTGGGGAAAAAAACTGTAAAATGTTTGCTATAAAGATAATGGATTAAAAAGAGAGGTAAATCAATTAGTTAACAGAGGCTATATGATCGCTACATTATCAAACATATCGCACAGAGAAATGTTCGTTTTAATTTATGTACATTTCTCTGTGCCATATGGAGGGTAATTTTGCTACGGGTCAAAATATTTTCTCCTTTGAATAATTACCACTTTGAGTATTTTTGTTGCTGCCCCACCAACATGGAGAGATATGCCCCACCAACATGGAGAGATATGTCCCACCCAACATGGAGAGATATGTCCCACCCAACATGGAGATGTCCCACCCAACATGGATAGATGTGCCTCACCAACATGGAGAGATATACCACAGCAACCCCACAGTAAGCACTACCTTTTATGGTACATTATTTAACTTGAGTGTAGATCGAATGTTAATCAAATATAATTCTTGATTGAATGTCATTTTTCAATTTTCTCTGACGGCAGATATCCTCAGGACAAGCGATCGATTCTTCTCACATTGGCCACAATCACAGCTATCTTCTCATTCCAAGTCACAGCAGGTAGACGTTTTATGTTTCTCTATCCCAGCTGCAACAGCCCGCCCACATCCCATGAGGTGTAAACAGGCCGAAGTAAGGGATTACCTCGAAAAGTCGGGAGGGAAGACTAACGTCTGGTCAGGCAAAGTATATACTGATCAGACATGTTAGTCAGGTTCTGCCAAAACATACTGGACAGGACACTCGCCTCGGCTTCCAAGTAGCCCTCCATGGAAGCGAGGTATGGGTAATGGCAGCCTACAATGTTGATGTCTGATTATAGTAGCCTCTTTCAGTCATGTCTGATTATAGTAGCCTCTTTCAGTCATGTCTGACTATAGTAGCCCGTTTGAGTCTTGTGTGACTCTACTAGCCCCTTTCAGTTAAGGCTGACTATAGTAGCCCCCTTTCAGTCATGCCTGACTATAGTAGCCTCTTTCAGTCATGTCTGACTTTGGGTGATGCAACCTAAGAGTTGTTCTTTTCCTTTCGGCGTTGTCTCTTCACTTCCCTGTGTTGTCTCTTCACTTCCCTGTGTTGTCTCTTCACTTCCCCGTGTTGTCTCTTCACTTCCCCGTGTTGTCTCTTCACTTCCCTGTGTTGTCTCTTCATTTCCCCGTGTTGTCTCTTCACTTCCCTGTGTTGTCTCTTCACTTCCATGTGCTCTCTCTTCACTTCCCTGTGATGTCTCTTCACTTCCCCGTGTTGTCACTTCCCTGTGTCGTCTCTTCACTTCCCCGTGTTGTCACTTCACTTCCCTGTGTTGTCTCTTCACTTCCCTGTGTTGCATGAGCTTATTTTCGCCCAACCTGAGGTAGCTCTCCCAGTCACATCTCCATTTGGATCGGTCTGCAGCTATGTCTTCCAAAGATGTCAGATCCATATCCAGAGCCTTACTGTCGCGCTTACATGCGTTTTTGAACGGCAGCTGTGGTCGGTCAGCTGTGTTTTTACTACACGTCAGCTGCCATAGAGAATATTTTTGGGGATGCGACCGTCTTCCATGCGACGAACATGACCAAGCAGTTTTTGCTGGCTAAGGAGGGTGTGCATACATGGAAGACCGGTGCGAGAATGCATCTCCGCATTTGTCACCCTGTCTCTCCATGAGCCACCAAGGATAGTTCTTAGGAGCCGTAGGTGAAAGGTGTTGAGCCTATGCTCTTGCTTGGCATATGCTGTCCATGTTCTGCTGCCATATAGAAGCGTACTGACGACACAGGCAATCTAGACCTTCACTTGGCTGTAAGTTTGGGGTTTTCCCAGACACGTGGTGTAAGACGAGAAAATATGATAGCAGCCATGCAAATGCGATTGTCCAATTCGGGGTCTAGCGAGAGCTTATCATTGATGAGGGACCCCAGGTAAGTGCAGGTACATACATGGTTAGTGGGCAAACAATGCGCCAATTCAACTTCATGATATAAACTGGTTATTAATTAATGAAATTTAATTAAAATTAGTACAATAGTAGTTGTTACCTTTCTTGTTTAATTGCCCACGTTCCTCGACTGACTTTTAGATGGCGCATTCTTTATATCTGCCAGGAAGCGAAGTGCGAAGGCCATGGGTGTTTCGCCGGGGTTAAAACCAACAGATGCAGACGCCGTTTTGAGATCAGGAGTTATTTAAGCCGGGTGGGTGAATTCCGTGCCAGCAGCGCGTGAGTGAGTACCATGCCCGGACTGGCAGCTGTGTTATTAGCCTGTAGTTATTGTAGTCATAACGGCTATCATATTCTTTGTAAGGAGAAATGGCTATTACGTCACGTCAGTCTACTGAAAGGTGCCCCGTCCTCCAAACCGGAAGGACGAAGTGTTGGACAGCTGAGCTGAGAAGATTTATTCTTTGTTTTAATACGAGGGCGGAATGTGATTCGGGCCTGTTGTGTGAATGTCCTTAAGCGTCCACATACGGCTTGAACTTCTGCCAAGGTCGGGGGTCAACTCACGTCTGCATATCAGGAAAAGCATTATCGGATTCGCCCTCCAGGTCAGAGCAAGCTGATGCTGGGGGAAGATTGAGGGCGTTCATATAGTGATCCTTCCACCTGTCCGCTGGTTCTTCCTGTGTTGAGCACGGTGAAACGTCTGACCTGTTGACACACACGGCACTGTATCGTCTGGTCTGCTTGCGTCCAGGTCTGGCGTCTGATGACCTGGTATAGTCAGGTGGTCTGAGGTCTGATGGTCTTGTATAGTCAGGTCTGAAGTCTGGTAGAGCCAGTTGGTCTGAGATCTGATGACCTGGTATAGCCAGGTCTTAGGTCTGATGGTCTAGTATAGCCAGTTCTTAGGTCTGATGGTCTAGTATAGCCAGGTCTTAGGTCTGATATAGCCAGATCTGAGGTCAGATGGCCTGTTATAGCCAGGTCTGAGATATGATGGCTGATGGCCTGGTCTGAGGTCTGATGGCCTGGTTTGAGGTCTGATGATCTGGTCTGAGGTCTGATGACCTGGTCTGAAGTGGTTGGATCTAAGATCAGTTTCTGCTTGAGTCTGTGATATCGTTGAAGAATCGCTCCCTACCAATTCTGGCTGCCCCGCCAAACTGACTTTTTATCAGCAGACATTCGGTGTCGGATTGGCGGAGTCTAGCTGAGTTGTTTGGAAGCATAATTTCATATGTACCGTCCACGTTTTGTGGACACTGGAGCCACCGTTGTCTTGGCGGTTTCATGTATAACGTTCTTTATGACCACCCACGCTATATCTGGTTCGCCTGACACCGAAATGCTTCGAATCTATTTCTTACAGACACAAAGTACTGTTCAGAAACTGGTGGGTCAGTCTTCAGACAATGGACAATTGCACCTTAGTTTTTTTAGTGTTCTTGGAATGGCGAATATATGTATACTGGCTCAGGCTTTGTGCAGATGGTGATCAGTTTAAGCAGGTGTTTCAGCGACATGATACAAATGGTAGGAAGTAATTTCACTGTTTTCATATGAGTAAATGGTCTAGCTTCTTTCTAGTTCTGTGATCATTGGAGATTCGGGTATGCTGATGAATTTCTAGGTTCCGGTACCAGAAGCTTGAAGTCGTCAGGCTAAAGGCAAAATATCAGGAACCAAAGAGAATTGTCATTCACCTTGCCGCTTTCATAGTGACCCAAGACCGGTTCAAGCCCGCGGCGATTGACTGTTCTGGCACTTAGTGTTGCTTATTAATTCCCCCAATAGGATAAGTTAGTTGTGTCGAGGGATCGGGGTGGAGACATTTACTAGGTCGTTGTACGAGGCATTTTCTCTCCTTGATGTTGGGCTTCGTTTGTTGGAGCATAGACGACACATTTTGAAAGGCGACTGCGTCTGTGTTTGAACCTGACCTCTAGGTCAAGCCTGTCAGAGATCTCGAGTCAGGACGTTATTTTATTTCCGGGTGGAGGCCTTATGAATAAATCAGGCCGTTTATATGTTGCTTCCCACCAGAGTGTGCATTCTCAACATCTTGTTGACCTTCGCCCTTTGGCCGAGTTTCTGTGTAGTCTGTCTAAGGTGCGGACAGGTGTCGCTACACAGTAAGTCAAGTTTGGTGTTAGGACATTCCAGGCTAAGTGTCGCTACACAGGAAGTCAAGTTTGGTGTTAGGACATTCCAGGCTGCAATTCTCATATCTCTTATGTCTGGCGACACAAGCGGTGGTCGCTGCCTGGACAGGAAGTCGCTACCACTGGGGACAGTGCTGGTGGCAAACGGCCCCCAGTGGCGTGGGATGCTTGTACGGAGAAATCCCTGCACGTTCTTTGGAATGGTTGGCGGGGGGGGGGGGGGGGGAGCGGAGAGCCGTATTCTCTGCTGTCTTGGAATAGGTATCGGGAGGAAGGTGTTTATGACAAGTCTACATCTGCTACTAATTGATCCGACGACAATATCTTTCTGTTTACGCGGTGTTCGCTGTAAATTGTATCCTTCCTCTGGTCGTCGTCACGTTTGCGGTATTGAAGATAGGAAGATGGGAGAGCTTACATGCGACCTTCAATGGTAGGGGTAGTGGGGGCGTCATCAATCTGATGAGGATGGTTGTTTAGTATCGCCTAGTTGGGCCAAAATCTTGACTACTGCCGTGCAACGCCATTTTGACCCAATTTCTCACAATGTGGGATATGAGTTCACTTGACACTGTTGAAAAACTGGATCAAGATACACTATAATTGTCAAATCAGTCCAACTAAGTGCACACACAGAACAAAAACCGTCCACAGATTCAACTAGCATAACTTAAAATCTGATCAGAGACTTGAGAACATCATGAACAAGCACACACACACAGAGCCAAATCCTGCGAGACGCGTCCATTTTTTTTGCCAGCTCTAACATCACGTGGTGGTTTGGACAAACATTTCCACAAGGCTCATTAAATTAGTTCAGTTAAACGGCGTGCATGGAGTTGAAGGTCTAGGTATGTGTGTCCAACAACTCGTGTTAAGTCACGAAGATTAACCTCAAACTCATCGTACCCCACCAAAAGGGCAATTTGAAGAGATTTGAATATTTCACAGTCAGCAATTCGAGATATTTTCGAGATATTATCAGGATCTAAAGATGACATGTTTAGAGAAAAGGGGTGATTGAAATAATGGAAGATGACAAAGCGACAAGACAGAGCGACCATGAAAGCTTTTAAAAGGATAGTCAGCGCACATATACAATTTCATTTAGTGTACGGTCACTCTCCACAGATTCTATCTGACTCTAACACTCTCCACAGATTCTATCTGACTCCAACACTCTCCACAGATTCTATCTGACTCTAACACTCTCCACAGATTCTATCTGACTAACACTCTCCACAGATTCTATCTGACTCTAACACTCTCCACAGATTCTATCTGACTAACACTCTCTACAGATTCTATCTGACTAACACTCTCCACAGATTCTATCTGACTCTAACACTCTCCACAGATTCTATCTGACTAACACTCTCCACAGATTCTATCTGACTAACACTCTCCACAGATTATATCTGACTCTAACACTCTCCACAGATTCTATCTGACTAACACTCTCCACAGATTATATCTGACTAACACTCTCCACAGATTCTATCTGACTCTAACACTCTCCACAGATTCTATCTAACACTCTCCACAGATTCTATCTGACTAACATTCTCCGCAGTTTCTATCTGACTAACACTCTCCACATATTCTATCTGACTCTAACACTCTCCACAGATTCTATCTGACTCTAACACTCTCCACATATTCTATCTGACTAACACTCTCCACAGATTCTATCTGACTCTAACACTCTCCACAGATTCTATCTAACAGTCTCCACAGATTCTATCTGACTAACACTCTCCACAGATTCTATCTGACTCTAACACTCTCCACAGATTCTATCTGACTCTAACACTCTCCACAGATTCTATCTGACTAACACTCTCCACAGATTCTATCTGACTCTAACACTCTCCACAGATTCTATCTGACTCTAACACTCTCCACAGATTCTATCTGACTAACACTCTCCACAGATTATATCTGACTAACACTCTCCACAGATTATATCTGACTCTAACACTCTCCACAGATTCTATCTGACTAACACTCCACAGATTCTATCTGACTCTAACACTCTCCACAGATTCTATCTGACTAACACTCTCCACAGATTCTATCTTACTAACAGTCACGTGAGTCCCACGTGCAATTGAGTTTTTCGCGCTTGGATCGGACTGTCGTCATATCCGGCCACATTCGAATATACATTTCTGACACTGTTGCCATCTACGCTTGCGAGAGGCAACATTATTTAATATTATTTTTATTATTATTGCCATCGTGGTCTATTCTCCATTTTGATCTGTGTGTGGCCTTGTTAATTGCTTTAACCTCTTGCTGCAGTAGAATCAATGATGACAGGTTGAAAGCAATGAAAGCCAGATATTTCTGTTTACAGATGCCTTGGCCGTTGTCACAGCACTAAACAGCCAGAAAAATACAGAACTAAATGATTTAAGAGCAGTACTCTGTCAACTATGCCAGCAGTCCGCACCAACAAGAGTAGTGGTTCAGTGGATTCCATCCCACTGTAACATCCAAGGCAACGAGGAGGCAGACAGACTGGCAAAATAAGGTGCAAGACTACCACAACCAGATTCTAATGTGACCTACGAAGAGTCCAAAAGGTTTATTAGGGCCAGATACATGGCCAATTGGGAAACAGAACATACTGGCTACACAAAAAATGATGCATACTACCAGTTGAACAGAAGAGAGCAGGTCGTGGTCTTCAGACTCCGCACAGTCCACAACAGACTGAGGTTCCATCTATTCAATAAATTGAAGATAGGCGGCACTGACGAATGCTCGTGTGGTACAGGGAAACTGACCGCTGAACATCTGCTGCAAAATTGCCCGACATACAAGGACCAGAGAAAGCACATGTGGCCATCACCAGTGGCAACACTAGACAAGCTCTATGGCAGTGTCGACAGCCTCAGGATGACAGCTGCTTTCTTCGAACAAATTTAAGTTGACGTCTGACAGCGTACGAAGAAGAAGAAGAAGAAGAAGAAGAAGAAGAAGCAGAAGAAGAAGATTTAGCCTCTTCATGTGTTGTTGCTTGATCCTGTTGCTGCAGTATACCTGCCTCTTCGGTACATCAGTCAATGTCTTCATTGCCCAGGGCAACTTACGAGTTTGACTACAGCTCTATAACGTTACTGGATTCCACATTCTTCAGCGACGTCTAATCGTTGCTAGTTCCAACTTATCTTACAAGAGTCTCTGGGCCACGGTGGGGCAGTGGATGATGAGTCGTCCATCTATGGCGTCTTGGATGTTGTTGCGGAATGCAAGGGAGTCGGACCAGCGCGGTGTAGGTCGTCCCCGTGGTCACTTCTTGTCTCTGGGGTACCATATTGTTGTCATCGTGCTCCATCGATGGTCCGTTCTTCGCAGCAAGTGGCCGTTCATCCTAGTCTGCATAATTAACTGCGTCATCCTTACTCACTTACTTAGTCGCTCCTCTTCTACCGTGAGGTATAGAGGTTTTCCAGAGAGAACGCCACACTGCTTTATCCGCCGTCTTTTTCCTGGCCTCTTTCCAATCCAGTCCTCTGTCACTTAGGGACTGTCGTATGTTGTCTTCCCAACGTACTTTGGGGCGTCCTGTGGGTCTGCGTCCTTTACTTGTTATCTCCCATGACCGCTTTGGTATTCGATCTTCTTCCATTCTACAGACATGGCCAAACCACTGTAGTTGGAACTGCCCCACTCGTGTCTGCAGGGGTTGGACTTCGAGATTACTACGTATTGTCTGGTTACGGATCTTGTGTCTTTTCGTCACCTGATCCGCCTTTCTTAGGTACCTCATTTCTGAAGTTTGTAGTTGCCTTTCTTGGGCTGTAGTCATTGCCCATGACTCACATCCATATGTCAAACTGCATCTTCCACCAGGGACAAATGACGAATGTCAGACGTGTCTAGACCTTCTTTCTTTGCGCTGGCTTTGAAGCGTGAGGCTGGACATGCGTCTCTCTCTCGGGAGAGAGAGAGAGAGAGAGAGAGAGATAAAGAGGCATGGGTCACTCTGAGTTTGAACTCCATCTCTTTCGAAAGTAATCATGTCTCCGCCGCAAATCTCATTGCAGGAAGTACTGTGGAGTAGAACAGAGAGGTGCACAGGCTGTGGTCGTGGATGTTGACCAGTAAATTCCTTACCGAAGAGAAAGCTGCGGAACCTATCCGACGTGGTCTTGTCAACTCTAGGCTCAAGTCGTTCTGCAAGTTGAGCAGGCGTCCAAGGTAGATGTGCTGGTCCCCGTCTTCCAATCTCTCTCCATCCAGGAAGACTGGGTCGCGAAAAGCGAAGCGACTGCGCATGACTTTCGTCTTGAGCGTGTTCACTTCGAGATACGCTTTCTTTCCCTCTCGATGGAGCGCTGCTAGCATTTCATTGGCGTCTGCGGCTGCCTCCGAGATGACTACTAGATCATCCACAAAGCGAAGGTGATTTAGCCGGCTGCCGTTTATGATGATGCCAAAGGTGTCCCAGGCGCATCGGATTATGACGGATTCCAGACATGCTTAAAAAAGTGTCTGTGAGATGGGCGTCCGCTTGACGGACTCCTCTCTATAATGTAAACCTTCTACCAGTCTTTGTCTCTATAATGAAAACCTTCTATTAGTCGTCTCTACAATGTATACCTTCTACAAGTCTTTGTTTTTATAATATATACCTTCCACAAGTCGCCTTTATAATGTATACCTTCTACCAGTCTTTGTCTATTTAAATGTATACCGTATAATTTATGTTCATAGGAAACATGTTTACAAATATATTTCTCTCTCCTATCAAGCCCCCACCTGTCTGCTAGATGTCCCTCGCGAGAAGGTGTCGATGACCATAAGCGCCACAAAACAGTTCCCTGTCTAGCTGGGCTAAGTCCTTGCAGCATTAAAGAATGTGAGAGAACAAGCGACATTTTAAAAACTTTACACCTGCCTGTGAGACAGAGACTGGGTGGAAGCCACGACAGCGGGTTCAGCTCTGTAAATAACATGGGTAGTGTCAGTTCCCAACCTTCTACACTTTATAAAAGCACAGATCGTCTTCGATCGCTAGCAATATCAGAGTCAGCCGCAGACATCTATCCATCAAAGCTGAGGCTGCCAGATCAATCAAGACCTCAGACTGTACCGTTCAGGTCTGGAGCATGGGAGCATGGGCGCCCTCATGCCAACATTCAGAGTTCATGTGCATCAAACCTGCAGTACGGAAGTCTTGACCGCAACAGACAAACATACAGGTGTGTGTATTATAGAGATATCTCACCTGTCAGGTGGAAGAAGTCTACGAATGTTGTGCGTAGCACAGAAGTTAGGAATAACTGTTTAAGGGGTGGATGGAAAAATCTACAAAGTGTAAGTCCTGCAGGAGTTGAAGTTCCAGTTTCCTTTGGGAGTGCAACTCGCGTGTCACACGATGCATCTGCTAAACAATGCAGAGGTGAAAGGAAAGCTGGTTTCCTTTTGTTTGACAGGATAAACTATGACGTACTTACTGAAGAAGCTGCTGGTTCTTATAGTTCATTAAGTAAGGAAGACTGTCCTAGCATGGATGACGAGTCTGGAAAAAGAACAGATCAAGATGGTAATGTGTCTCAGTGTTGTCCTGGGGAATGTCTAGAACACAGACTTGGAAACAAACACCCCACAACTGAACATCCAGTGAGAAAAATCTCTCCTGTGACAAGGAAACTCAACCTTGAAAACACACACCCCACAACTGAACATCCAATGAGAAACATCTCTCTTGTGGCAAGGAAACTCAACCTTGGAAACACAACCCCCACATCAGAACATCCGGGGAGAAACATCTCTCCTGTGACAAGAAAACTCAACCTTGGAAACACAACCCCTACAGCACATCATGACGGGAGAAGCATCGCTCCTGTGCCAACCCAATACAACGTTGCGAACACACGCCCTACAGCACACCAACCGACACGGAGCATCACTCCTGTGCCAACCCAACACAACAATTCCCAAGACCTCCAGGCACAACAACATAAAAGGGCAGTGCACTCTTCAGGAATTTCCAGAGAGCTAGTCTTACCCCATCTATACCATGACCATCAAGATTTCATATTACCACTACACTACCAGCAGTCTCCAACAGGACTGTTCTCCGATTCATCCACAACAACCATACCAACTCCCTCACAATATGCTGCACCCAAGAACCATTCATACACACACAATATGCAATCTCCTGCCTTAATAGGATCCCCATCGTCCTCAGTCCTGGCTAGCCACGTAACTAGCACATTGGTAACTGTTAACTGCCTACACCCCCACAAGGAAGTTCACAAACCCTATGAAATTTCAGACTTCTACCGATACACCAACACGCTTCGACACAACCAACATCAGAGACAGCTTAATGGAATTCAACATATATCAAAACCAGTGTCCCCTCATTCTGCTGAAGGTAACGGACATTTCCAGCCTCCGAATTCTAGCGATCAATCTGCAACTACTTCCAACCATTTCAGCGATTCTCCAACCGATCAAGGTGTTTCATACTTGAGCTCAGATTGTTTGAATCAGTCACGTTATGGAGTACCTCAATCAATTGCCCGGTTAGTCCCAATATCCACGAGCGGCATACAGTCTTCCATGTCCTCACCTCTGTCTCACCACAGCCATCATGTATCACCACACTGCGTTTTCACGTTCACGCTTCCAGACAACCATACGAGTTGCATGTTCCCATTGAACGCAACCTCATCTCAAGGAACAGACTCTCTGCATGGCCCACAATCCCCCACTTCCACAGACAGACAAACAACTGGTACATTCCCATATACTACGACCCCATCTGAAAGAACGAACTCTCCGCATGGCCCACAATCCCCCACTTCCACAGACAGACAAACAACTGGTACATTCCCATATACTACGACCCCATCTGAAAGAACGAACTCTCCGCATGGCCCACAATCTCCCACCTCCACAACCCAGCAGATCTACCCATCAGCCAATCACTTCAAATATCAACCACCTCAAGCAATGACATGTCAATCAGTCATAAATCCGTCCACAAATCAGTCAAAGCCATGAGACAGGCTAATTGTTGTCAATTTGACTTTAAGAAACCTTTGACAGTTTTTGTGTTATATTGAACAGTCATTGTCATGTTTCAACTGACCTAGAATCAATTAAAGCCAATGTTGAATCGTGCAAGGAGACAGCTCAAGTCAGTGTAAAAACTTGCAAGGAGACAGCTCAAGTAAGTTTAGAAACTTGCAAGGAGACAGCTCAAGTCAGTGTAGAAACTTGTCAAGAATCAGCATTAAATCCGTGTTTAAACTTGTCAAGAATCAGCATTTAACCATAATTAAATTAGTAAAGAATCAGTATTTAATCATTGTTTAAACTTATTAACATTTTGTCAGGCAAAATATACTGACCAAGACCCTCACATCAACTTCCTTGAAGCCCTCTTCGGAAACAGGCTATTTTTATGACAGCTTGGCTAATGAAGTGATCTATCGACGTGATCCCCGTAGTGGTGAATGACACGAAGATGAAGCCAAGCATAGCACAGCCTTCTGGAGGACACCAGTCCACCTTCATCAGCACGCTCGGGATGTGTAGAAAGCTACTGCAACCTGCCACCTAACAGAATTAGACGAATAAGTAGAAGATGAAGAAGTAGAAGAAGAAAAAGAAGAATCAACAGCGAGATCAGCAACTTGAAGTAGCGTTCGAACAACCTACGTGTAATCTTTCTGTCCCAAAGATAGCGGTCTGACACAAATCTTTAATGTCCTACGTGTAATCTTACTGTCCAGAAGTTAACATACTAACACAGCTTAAATTACCTACTTTTTAACCTTCTGTCCAAAAGATAGCGGTCTGACACAAATCTTTAATGTCCTACGTGTAATCTTACTGTCCAGAAGTTAACATACTAACACAGAGCTTAAATGACCTACTTTTTATCTTTCTGTCCCAAAGATAGCGGTCTGACACAAATCTTTAATGTCCTACGTGTAATCTTACTGTCCAGAAGTTAACATACTAACACAGAGCTTAAATGACCTACTTTTTATCTTTCTGTCCCAAAGATAGCGGTCTGACACAAATCTTTAATGTCCTACGTGTAATCTTACTGTCCAGAAGTTAACATACTAACACAGAGCTTAAATGACCTACTTTTTATCTTTCTGTCCCAAAGATAGCGGTCTGACACAAATCTTTAATGTCCTACGTGTAATCTTACTGTCCAGAAGTTAACATACTAACACAGAGCTTAAATGACCTACTTTTTATCTTTCTGTCCCAAAGATAGCGGTCTGACACAAATCTTTAATGTCCTACGTGTAATCTTACTGTCCAGAAGTTAACATACTAACACAGAGCTTAAATGACCTACTTTTTATCGTTCTGTCCCAAAGATAGCGGTCTGACACAAATCTTTAATGTCCTACGTGTAATCTTACTGTCCAGAAGTTAACATACTAACACAGAGCTTAAATGACCTACTTTTTATCTTTCTGTCCCAAAGATAGCGGTCTGACACAAATCTTTAATGTCCTACGTGTAATCTTACTGTCCAGAAGTTAACATACTAACACAGAGCTTAAATGACCTACTTTTTATCGTTCTGTCCCAAAGATAGCGGTCTGACACACATCTTTAATGTCCTACCTATTGTTTTACTATCCACACGTTATAACAGAACGAAAGCAAGCTTCACTTTTCTACATAACATCAAACTATCCACTTCGTAACACACAGACAGTGAACTTTCATGTCCTACTTATTTTCTTAATATCCACATGTTAATGTACATCAACTGAGAAATAATGTTGTATATATTTTCTCACTATCCACATGAAAACAGACCAACCTCATGAATAGGTGTCCTACATAGTATATTTTTTCCCTCAGGTAAACAGACCAAAACTGAGTAGTAATGTCCTACATAGTATCTTACTCTCCGCTTGTTAACAGACCAACACTGATCTGTAATGTCTTTTATAGTATCTTACTATCCCCAGGTCAAAATACCAACACAGAGCAGTAATGTCCTACATAGTATCTTACTATCCGTGTGTTAACAGAATGACAGCTAGCATTACTTTACCTCATAGTATTGTACTGTCCACTTGTTAGCATACGAACAGTGAGCTTTCATGTCCTACATATTTTCTTAATATTCAAATGTTAACGCATAACAGCTGAGATGTAAAGTTGTATATATTATCTTTCCCCTTGATAAAACATCAACACTGAGCTGAAATGTCATACATAATATCTTACTAATCATCATGTTTACAGACCAACACAGAGAACACATGTCCTACACAATGTCTTACAGTTCACATGTATTAACAGACCAACACTGAGAACACGTGTCCTACACAATATCTTACAGTTCACATGTATTAACAGACCAACACTGAGCTTTTCTGTCCTATTAAGTGTGTTACCTTCCCTTTGTTAACAAACAGAAACCAATAATAAATTTCCTAAACAGTATCCTGCTGTCCCCATGTCAATAGACCAACAATGAGCTGTAATGTTCTAAATAAATTGTTACTAACAATATATTAACAAACCCACTCTGAGCCTTATCGCCAAAATAAAAGTATCTTCCTTTCCCCCCAAAAAGATATGCAACAGACTTAATTATTTTATCTGACTATCACAGTGCAAACAGAATCACACCGTTGTTCAATGTCCTTTATATTATCTTGATATTCACAGGACAAAAGAAGTAGACGGACAACAAACTCTACTGTCCCACATAGTATCTTACTTTCCACCTCTCAACAAACTGACCATGTCCGTTAATGTTGTACATATTATACTACTAATCACATGTTAATAGATCCACACTGTGCTTCAATGCCCTACATTTTATCTTTGAATCCCCATGCCAGAAGAACGCTTAGCTTTACTGTTATATATACTATTTTACCATCCACATATCGACAGACCAGCACCAAGATTTGCTACACTAAATATTATCTTACCATCCACATGTTCACAGACCAGCACCAAGATTTGATACCCTACATATTATTTTACCATCCACATGTTAACAGACCAGCACCGAGATTTGATACCTTACATATTATCTTACCACCCACATGTTAACAGAACAGCACCAAGATTTGCTACCCTAAATATTATCTTACCATTCACATGTTAACAGACCAGAACCAAGATTTGATACCCTACATATTATCTTACCCTCCACATGTTAACAGACCAGCACCAAGATTTGATACCCTAAATATTATCTTACAATCCATTTGATAACTGACCAATACTAGGATTGGATGCCTTACATATTACTTTACTATCCACATGGCAACATATGTAGATCGCCATGTAATTTTACAGTCTTACGTAGTACCTACAATCCATAAATTAACAGACCAACACCAAAATGTGTGTTCTACATAGCATTTTACTTTCACTGTGTTTTAGTGAAATGAGATACCAAAGGATGCAGAGCTGAAGCAAAAGCTATGGTGCAGCCACTATGTCCTGGTAAAGATTATGGACTGCATCATGATTACTGGCTTGCAGATATAACATGACCAAAGGATCCTGAACGCAAAGAGGAATACATAATTTTTGCACACTAGAGGACTAAAATTGAGTTTTAATGTCCTACATATATATTATCTCTTTATCTACATATTAACAGATAGACACTAAGATTTAATGGTGTACATATTATCTTACTATCCACATGTTAGGAGTCAGATACTGAGCTTAAATCTCTTACATAAGGTCTTACTATTTACAAATCAACAGATGCAAACCAACTTGGAGATTTACTGTCTTGAAAATATCTTACTATCCACATGTTAGTAGACTAACACTCAGCTTTAATGTCCTACATAGTATCTCACTATCAACATATTAGCAGATTGACACCAAGCTTTAATCTTCTGCATGATATTTTACTATTCACATGTTAGCACACCAACCGCAAGCTTGTTAGCAGTCTAAAGCAGAGCTTTGAAGTCCTACATAGTATCTCACTATCAACATATTAGCAGATTGACACCAAGCTTTAATCTTCTTCATGATATGTTACTATTCACATGTTAGCACACCAACCGCAAGCTTGATAGCAGTCTAACGCAGAGCTTTAATGTCCTACATAGTTTCTCACTATCAACATATTAACAGACTGACACCAAGCTTTAATCTTCTACACAGTATCTTGCTATCTACATGTTAACACACACACAGCAATATTTACGTTCGTACATATAATCTTACTACCCACATGTAAACCACAATAGCATTATCAACTCTCAAACTCTTCGACGGTTTGCAAAGACTGGCCTTTTCAAACAAGCTAAACGCCTACTGTGTATGTATTTGCTTAATGGATGAATCAACAACAATAGAACCAATCGAAGGTGTTTTGCAATCAATTCTAGAGCTGCATTTATAATGCCAGTAGGAACAGTACGTAATAAATAGTTTTGGAAATCGGTCAATACTGTAGGGTTTTACACAGTTGTACACACACGCACACACAAACGTAAAGAAATATGTGCATTCGTACAAAAATGTATGTTTAAAATAATAAGATATGTATTACTACCATGCTTTCAATTTGGTGTATGTTAATAGTGTCAGTATTCGAATGTATCATAAATACACAGAATGACAGCAAAGAGCAATTTTATCAATACCTGGGTTTTAGGAATGTGTACTTTAATATCTGTTTGTTTACATTTGTTAATATGGCAACTTATGCGTCTTGTGAAATAAAAAAATAAACAAGAAACAAACACACACTGGAATAAAGTTCAATTTAATGTTTACGTATTTCTTATGCCACATTATGAAAATTATGTCTACATATATTCAGCCAGCAGTAAACATGCAAGATTCCATATGGCTAGTGTTATTAAAATGATGGTAATGGGTGTCCTGTTCTAAAAAATGTACAGTTTAAAATGTGGATATGTACAATGAGATTAACAATCTATAGATGGTATGTTAGAGAAATTTATAACATAAAAGTCTACATACATTTGCTTTTACATATCCAAGCTTGAACAATTTAAAAGTAGCACACACGGAATATAAGCAAGCTTAACCATAAACAACTTTCAGCACAGGATCTTCGATTAGCTAGATAACAGTTTCACGGCCTAGTAGTGAGCTGTATTTACACGGACAATGATTACTTCGTCATAAGGGCAATGTATTCAAAAGAAAGGGATGTAATAAATGCACTACAATAATATAAATCATTTAATAATTACATGAAAATAAAGCAAATACTTATAATAGTTAAGGTTGCGTATAATGGAGCATACCATACGAAATTTAACTTTCGGAAATTTCTAACATTTATTTTCATTTTATGAATATTATTAAATTCATTTTAAAAACAATATGCGAGTCGCTGTCACTACAACAGAGCTAACTTAAACAGGCATCAGCATATATGCTAACTCTAACCTTACTATTAACAGCTACAGGAGCAGCCAGTGTTGTCTTCTGCCAGTTACTTGTCTAGTTCGCTCCATGACTTCGACGCCGGTCAAGGTTCAAGGTTCAGTTCTTGTGATAAGCACGGCTTTGCTGTCACAATCGTCGCCGACGAGCGCCCGGGGTCGCGAGCTGTTCCTCCCCATATGTCGTGCACGAGGACGACAACAAGCGTGAGAAATTTGGTCGGGTGGATAATTAACACCTATCGCCTTCAGTGTACAGATGCCAATGTACACGTCCATGTGGTTCTGGTGTAGGGCCATAGCTCACTCGTTCTAAGGTTTGTAACCTGGATAAAGAGGGGAGACGCCCAAGCCAGAACCTCTCACGCAAATCTTTTATGATGGGATAACTCTTAATTATATATTTTTTGTATTTGTTTGGTTATGTCCCTCGCTATGTTTAAAGAAACACTGGATGTCAACAACATCGGCGACGAAGATGGCACACGACATAAAACTACACCTCCTTCCACGCCTTCTAACGACACAAGTTGATAGAATATGATGAGGATGATGATGATAATAATCATGACAATAATAATAACAAAACATTGGCCATTGACCTACAATAGAATAATTAGATAGATGTTTAAGCATACAACCACGAAGGAATGATTATTCCGTGAGATAAGCAGAAGAAAAGGTGTGATTCCCATTAAGACATGTTATTAGAGGAAACATAAGACCACACTTTATGTACATGTAGAGCGTAAGATACAACGTTGGTAGAGTGGCTGCTTCTTTCCGGCTGCAACTTGTTCCAGCCAACCCAGCTGTAAACGAGTACCAGGTTTACTGTTAGGAGAAATGATAGAGGAACAGGAATTGGTTTTCACAAAACCTGATGTTTTTGGTTTGATTAGAGGTTTCAATTTCTGGATTCTGTGACGAAGACTTGCCCTTTTCTACCCCAGACCGTTGTCCTTTGTGCGGTATCATGTCGTATTGACCAGTTCATGGATTCGTGTGTGTATCAGAACAATGAAGATTCTAGTACCTCATCCCTGGCGGTAATAAAATAAATTTGAAATATCAGTGATATTGTAAGCCAAGACATCGAGGAAGGGAACTGGCTACCCCCATCTGATAAAAGCTAAAACCTCTAATAGAGAAGTTTCTACTGCAGCATCCCCGACTACAGTATATTTGTATTACTCGATGTAAACAGCAAGTTGGCTGTGTTTGTTTTCTGACATTCTTTCCTTGACATAATCAACAGTTTCTTGGGCGGATTGTCGCTACTGTTGGCACGTTCTAAATGCATGTTTTTGCTCGTGAGCTTCAATCCCTTCTGTATTTTGTGTTGGCCTACAGCAGTTCATATTTGTCACACATTAGTTGGTAGTCAGCATTGATTGCTGAGAGTACAGAGAAACGAGAAGACCAAAGTAGAGAGAGAGAGAGAGAGAGAAAGAGAGAGAGGATGAACAACAGAAATATGAATATTGTTAGATGACTGTTAATTTGTGCAGGTGTTAAAAACAATTCGAGGTAAATCTTCTTCTTCGTACGCTGTCAGACGTCAACTTGAATTTTTTCGAAGAAGGCAGCTGTCATCCTGAGGCTGTTGACACTGCCATAGAGCTTGTCTAGTGTTGCCACTGGTGATGGCCACATGTGCTTTCTCTGGTTCTCGTATGTCGGGCAATTTTGCAGCAGATGTTCCGCGGTCATTTTCTCTGTACAAAAACAGGTGCATTCGTCAGTACCACCTTTCTTCAGTTTATTGAATAGATGGTACCTCAGTCTGTTGTGGCCTGTGCGGAGTCTGAAGACCACGACCTGCTCTCTTCTGTTCAACTGGTAGTAGGCATCATTTTTTGTGTAGCCAGTATGCTCTGTTTCCCATTTGGCCATGTATCTTGCCCTAATAAACCTTTTGAACTCTTCGTAGGTCACACTAGAATCTGGTTGTGGTAACCTTGCACCTTCTTTAGCCAGTCTGTCTGCCTCCTCGTCCACTACTCCAGCGATGTTAGGGCCTCCTGCATCCGATTGTTTGCTATGGTGAGATTTTCTTCAGCGGTCCACAAAGCCAGATCGTCTGCAAACATGGAGCTGTGGACTCATCTTAATATATTCTCTATTATGTTGTTTATATACACCAGAAAAAAGTGTGGGTGACAGTACTCCCCCTTGGGGTACTCCCTGCTCCAGTGTCACATTTTTGCTCTTCTTCCCTTGTACTTGAACTCTGGCTGTTCTGTTTTCGAGATAGTGGCTGATCAATCTGTACATTTGTCCATATACTTCACTTCTGTATAGCTTGACTTTAAGTCTTTCCCTCTTTCCCCACCTTGTCAAATGCCTTCTCTAGATCCACCCAAACCGCTACTGTTTGCTTTTTCTCCTGGTAAGCATCCTTATTTTCTGCGCTATGAGAGTAATCTGATCCTCAGTGGATCTGTGTTGTCTAAATCCTGCTTTCTGTGGAATTAATATGTGTTTTCTTCCAGGTGCCACATCAGTCTGATGTTTATCATGCGCTCTATCAGTTTACCTACACAGCTCAGTAGACTGATAGGCCTGTATCAAATTTGGATCTGTTCTATCTTTTTCTTTCTTTGGTACTGGTATTCGATGTAAATGATTTTAACATGAAAAGGAAAAGGTAATCCTTTCGGAATCATTGATGTCGAGGTTGAAGTGTTAGAGACTTCACTGTACTAGGCTTCAGCTTTTTATGAGGTGGGGTGGCCAACTCATGTAGTCGCCACATTTCCTTCAATGACACTTAGCGACGTACATGTTTAGTTATTAATGAGAATATCATTTGACAGAGTTGAGAGTAAGTAAACACGATTAGAAACGTGAATCAGTTTCTACAGCTTTATGAAAGTGGTTAGAGTTAGTGTGTGACTTTATCTATGCCGAGATAGCATTTCTTGAAATCATTCCTCCTGCATAGTTTATAAGAATGAAATAGCCGATATCCTGACTTCAAAAGCTATAACAGCATGTTGTTGTTATTGTTGTTTTATTTATTGTTGTTGTAGAATGCCCGTAATATGTAAGTTTAATTTTGTGTGCGTCCTGTAAAAGACGTTAAGTGGCAGGCTGCAACAGGATGTAAGAATAGCCTCGAGAGTTTGAAAGATTAGTTGGCAGGGGCATAAACTTAAACATAAACATACATCTAAGTACCTTGGAATTACAATGGATCGCACATTGTCCTACAAAGAACAATGTGAAGCGGTGAAACAAAAAGTTAGCACAATCACAAAACGTACTGAGTAAGCCAACACGGCATAACTTAACTTAACACAACGTTTTTATATTGGTTTAGAAAACTCATCAGAGTCTGTAGACAACCAGTCCCATTTGCATTACCCTGCTCTAATAACTATGTACATCCTATTTATTCTTAAATGCATTAACTGTCTCTGCCTCCACTATTTCCTGGGGCAAAGCATTCCAAGCATTCACCACTGTCTGAATAAAAAAAAATGTCATGTGTCCAATTTGGACCTTTCGTTAGTTAATTTGTATCTGTGCCCTCTTGTTCTCCCTGGTGGTTGTATTTTGAAAAACTTGTTATAGTCTAATTTAACTTTTCCTGTGATTATCTTATCAACTTAGATTAAGTCAAGTTTAATTCTTCTCTTTTCTAGACACTAACGGCCGTTTTTTCTGAGTCTTTCCTCGTAACTGTAATTCTGGAATCCCACTATCAGTTTTGTCGCTATTCTTTGTATCGTTTCCAGCATATTTATAGCTTTTCTACGATAAGGACTCCACACCTGTACACAGTACTCCGATCTAGGTCTAACTAATGCTTTATACAGTTTGTCAATCACCTCATTACTCCTATGTTTAATATTTCTTTTTTTTATCATACCTAACGTGGCATTTGACTTATACACTGCTACCTGGACTTGCTCACTCACCTTACCTGTAAGCTCTATTATTACCCCTATGTCCCTTTCGTTATCTATCATTCTAGTATTGTTCTCGCCCATACTGTAATTTTGTTCCATTTTTTACTTCACACCACTCAGAGTACTCCTTATTTATGCCAATCGCTGTCTTCATCCCGTTAACCAACTTTCAAACAATTCGGCAATCTGCCGATCTATCCCATGTGATTTTAACTTTGTAAAATCTAGATAAATAACATCCACTGGTTCTCCCTTATCTATGATTTTAGTAATCATCTCCATGCACTCCAATAGATTTGTTTAGCACGGTCTCCCTCTAGTAAACCCATGCTGACTATTTCTGATTGGATTTAACCTTTCTAGATGCATTACAATGTTTTCTTTCATTATTGACTCTAACAATTTACAGACTATGCTCGTGAAACTTACTTAATTTTCTGGATATGATTTCTTTCCTCTTTTGAATAAGGGAATCACTCCTGCATCTTTCCAATCTCATGAAACAATCCCTTTTGCAAGTGATTGAGAAAATAATATAGCCAATGGTTTAACTAGTTAGTCTATACTTCAAATAGCATTGATGAATGGATACCATCTTGATCTGTACATCTATCCAATTTTTATCCTTCCAATCTTTTTAGAATCATTTCCTCCGTAATTCAGAATGATTTTAATCGAACTATATCCATTTGACATTTGAAAATATGTATAGGCTCTGGTATCTTGGAGGAGTGTTCTTTTGTATAGACTGTGCCAAAGTATTGATTTATTAGATTAGCTATCTCCCTATTTTCTCTGCTTATTGTCACTGAACTGTCTATGAGAAAGCCTACCTTGTCTTTAGGTCTTTGTTTATTTCTAACATTAGAAAAGAAGCTTTTACCATCAGTCTTGATCCTATTAGTAAGTTTTTTTCGAAGTCTATTTTTGCAGCTTTATTTACTTTCTGAGCTATGTTTTGCTTGTCCAAATATTTTAAATATATTTCTTTTGATTTACTTGCCCTTATATACTTTGTCCAGGCTTAATTTGAAGCTCTTGTACATTTAGCTACAAATCTAGTAATCCACTTTTTATGATTGGTGTTTACCTCCATACATGGAACATATTCGACTTTTAGTTCTAAAAGTGTTTTGAAACACTCTGCCTCTTGTTCAACGTCTGTACCTCTGACAATATCTTTCCAGTGTATGTGGCTGTCTGTATCTTTCATCTTCTGTACATCTGTTTTATAGTAGTATGCTCGCGAGTGTATATTTACATACATTGTAAAGGATGTTATAGGATATTTTTATGGACAACTGATCACTACAGCTAAAGGAATCGACTACCCCCACACCGCGATTCAAGGACGTATACAAGATGAACATGACGTCATGCGACATCCATCCGAAAGCTCAGGATTGAGTCGATTGCAGACAGTCAGTTGGGACGTGCACAGTATTTGCCGACGCTTGTAGAGACCATCTGGATCCAGAGAAATGGGCACAACTGAAAAGATCGGGGAACACCCCGGCAAGTCAGCCTCCTCAGCCCCGTTGTACGATCTGCGACAGGGACTGCCACTCACGTACCGGCGTTTGCAGCCATAGCAGACTGTGTCGAAATACGGGAGACAGAGCTGGGCAAACTTCGCCAGGGCGCCAGGCGCATTATGATCAGTGAGTGAGACGCAAATGAACTGATGAATATTAAATGTATTTACTTGTCTTGGCGTGGCTTCGTTTGTTCTCCATCTCCCGCTACCAAACCCTGACACGGGCCTAAGTAGCAGAACGCAGTCCAGAGAACGGAATGCGTTATGTCGATATTTGCACCTTTCGGTCAAACACATCCGACTTCAGCAAGCATTTTTTGAGTACCGGGTTAGCATTCCCTCTTCGATCCCTTCTCCTTAGCCAGTCTGCTCTGTTGCAGCCTTTTTTCTAGAATACTGCGCGGACGTGTAGAACGGCCTTGGCAGCTCCGATTCGCTAGCCCTTACGCTATCAGTCAGCTATGGCTCGCTGACCGCTGCAGCTCATGCGCTGCTCACCATCTTGATCCTGTATTTAATTGATTTTGAAGAAATATGATCATGACAATAATAATGGGCATATCGCCGTCGATGAGAATAACCAACATCATCATGTGTCATACTGCGCTTTTAAGTCTGTGGGCGGATGCGTGCATGCCAGATTAAGAAAACACAAGCTGTGCTGGTTTTCCCTCTACTCTATACTTTCATCTGATCGCCCGTCGACCCTCGCTAAGTGCATGCAAGGCTCTTTTGGCCTCGTCTTTTTCAGGCTAAACGATTTACTGCCAGGATTCACTGAATCGCTTTTATTGACCTTCACATGATCGCCTTACTGCGCTAAGCTCGCTAAACTGAAGTTTCTTTTGGAACCTTTAGCTTGACATTCGAGAATCTTGGCCAGTCTATCTCACTTTAACTTTCTACAAAAGTGTATGAATAGTGTAGTAGTAATGAAAAGAGTATGGTTATTTGTGATGTGGTCTTGTAGCCAATTTGAAGTATGTGTCATGTAGAAGTGATTCAACCTCCTGGCGTGTTTGCCGTACACACTCCAGCTCTCTCACCCATAGATCATGGTTTAGAGACTGGCCGGATGTTTGCCAATCAGATTAGTTGCTGTTTAACGATATACTTCATTTAAACATTCAAATCTTCTTCGGGCAATATCAGGTAGTACTATTTACTCAAGTTTATCTTCTTTTTCTTTCTCTTCTTTTTCTTCTTCTAATTCTTTCTCTTCTTTTTCGTCTCCTTTTTTTTCTTCGTCTTCTTCTTCTTCTAATTCTTTCTCTTCTTCTTCTTCTTCTTCTTCTTCTTATTATTATTATTATTATTATTATTATTATTCTACTTCTTCTTCTCTATTTTCTTCTTCATTCTTTACTTCTTCTTCTTTTTCTTCTTCTTTTCCTTCTTTTTCTAGCTCACCGACAATTGTATTAAGTCTACACGTAAAGGCCAGTTCTATGGACAAAGTCTACTGTGGTGGGGAGTTCTTCAAGACTTTCACAAAAGTGTGTATGTGTGGGTTCGTCTCCGCTTTAGCATGTTACAGTCTTGACAAAGGAAGGGTTTTGATACTGACACGTAACTGCATACCGAGGATGCGGTAGCTGTCAATCACACTGGACAAGCAGAAATTGTAGGACTCGATATAATGACACAAGAAACGAAGATCCGCATCTTCAACCTATATGGCCCACCCAACAAAGACCTGTCGCTCTCGAGTATGGAAATCAAGGACTCCAGCTGCCTAGTAGTTGGAGACTTCAACAGCCACTCGGAGAGATGGGGATATTCGGACACAGACAACAGAGGTGATGAAGTGGAAGACTGGGAGATAGACACAAATCTCTATCTTTTCAATAGGCCGGAGGACAGCCTAGCCTCTATTCTAGAACATGGCATACCACCTCTACTCCAGACTTGGCCTTTTCCACGGTTGATATTCACCACAAAATAGACGGCCAGGTGCTCAACCAAGTGGCAGGTAGCGACAAAAGGCCAATTAGGCTAGAAATTGATATGGAAGTAGGCCCAGAGGAAATAAAAGCGCTCCCACGTTGGAACTATAAACGAGCCGACTGGGACAGATTTGCAATTCTGACAGATCGGCTATGAGAAACCATCAACACACGGAATAACAATATGAAACCTATGGTGGAAAGCCTAAGCAAAGCAATAATGCAAGCAGCCACCGAAACCATCCCAAGAGGGGCAAGAAAAAACTACAAGCCATATTGGAATGATGAATTGCAGAAAGCGGAAGACGAAGTCTCAAATGCTAGGAACATGGCAGAGAGAGAACAATATATGTAGGCAAATATCGCCCTCAATGCTATCACGGCGAATTACAAAAGAACACTAAACCAAATAACAAGAGACAGCTGGAAAAATAAAACAGAAAGCCTCAATTTAGATAAAGAAGGGAACAAACTATGGAAGTCAGTCAATACCATGAATGACGAAACACCATCAAATAAACAAATTACCATCAAGCATGGCGACAACATGCTTACTGGAAAAAAAAGCAGCAAACGCCTTTATAGAACGAACACTATGCCAGAGCAAACCACATTGATGTCCCTACAGACAGGCACACATACATTAGTGAAGAACAAAAGAGCCACGACAACATCAATATGGCACCAGAGGAGCACATGATGGCAATACTAACAATGAATGAAATGGAAGAGGCCATGAGAACTTTAAAGAAAAAGAAATCGCCTGGAAAAGATGGGGTAACACGAAATGCTGATGGGGTTGGGCCAAACAGCAAAGAGGAAGTTACTATCAGTCCTGAACCAAAGCTGGAAAAGGGGAATTGTACCTCAGACATGGAAAGACGCTGTATTTATACCAGTACCAAAGAAAGAAAAAGATAGAACAGATCAAAATGGATACATGCCTATCAGTCTACTGAGCTGTGTAGGTAAACTGATGGAACGTATGATAAACACCAGACTGATGTGGCATCTGAAAGAAAAACACATACTAATTACACAGCAAGCAGGCTTTAGACATATCGTCTAAGGGAAAGTTGTTAGCCATTTGTGTTCTATGGTCTCCCTTGTCAAGTGTTTGGCACGTACCCCTTCTCGGAATAATGTTTTTAAATACATAAAATACAATAGCAAAGAACCAGTTATATAGAAATAGTTAAAAAATAAACACAAAAGAACATGTGATATATGTGTCTTTCTTAACAATTTCAATAGAAACACAATACATTTAAAATAGAAGAAAGTTAATTTCATTATTGTTTGAATGAACGTGCTGCGTATATATGCAGAACAATCTGCAACCTGAACTAACAAGACCGTCGCCGCTGGGACTGGGAAGCCTTCTCGTTCATTAAAACAGTCCAAAATCACTGGAGGACAAATTGAGAGTGATCCACGGCCTCTCTTGAGAGACGCTTGGTCGGAATCACTCTCCGTAACCAAGGCATGCAAAATTACTACAATTTGGACATAACGACGATTGTCCCTGATACGGTATTCTGTGCAGACAAGGCAAACTATAGATGGGCAGGTCACATGTTGAGACAAAACGATGGTCGATGGAGCACAGCGACAGTTGTCTGGTACCCCCCAAGTAAAAAAAAAAGAGACCCCGGGGAAAACATCCATTGCGTTGGTCAAGCTCTCCTGCTGTCCGCAACATCCGAGATGTCTTTAGTAGAATGCTTACCAACCACTGGACTGCCGTGACCCAAGGCAAGGTCCGCTGGAAACGGATAGGAAACCCTCAGCAAGGCTGAGGAACGGGTCACAAAGATCAAGAAATGCTGACAGCTTGCAGGCTTGTTGTTTCCCTTTTTCGAAGAGGATTCAACTGTTGTGTTGTACAAACCACACGTTTGCCATGTTAGACATCTAATCGGTTTCGATTTATTTTTATTTTTTGCTACAAATGTCGAAAATCCATATTTGCAGAGATATATTGTTGGAAATGGAATGAAAACTTGCATAGCTCGCTTTACAAGATAAGGCTAGTTTACTAACTGCATTGTATACAGTCTGTTCACACCAGGTCTGTGTCCACGTGCCATCTAGCCAGGTGGGTCTAACAACTAGCGAAATGTAAAAGTACTGATGAGCGTAAACACAACTCAACGAAGTCCAAAATTTATACCTGAATTTAAAGTACAACCAAGATAACGATCACAGGCAAGGCAAAGACCAAACCTGAAGTTATTTTAGAACAACAGAAGATTGAGAAAGTCACAAGCTTTGAGTACTTCGGCTCAGTTATAAGTGCCAATGGCTACGGCAATGCAGAGGTTCAATAAAATGAGAAACTGATGATAGAACATTCATAAAATGAAAATAACTATTCTGTGAACTTGCATTATACCGATGAAGACATGCGGATGTGAAACGTGGACCCCCACACAAACACTTAAGAAAAGGATTGCATCTTTTGAACTAAAGGACTACGGAAAAGTGCTCAAAATACAATGGATAGCAAAAAGGAAAAATGCAGATATCCTTAACTTAACTTAACGTCCTTAAACTGGTTTAGAAGACTCTGCAGAATCTGTATACATACAGTTTCATTTCATCACCTTGCTCTAAAAGCTATGCGCATCCAATTTATTCTTAAATGCATTAACTGTCCTTCCCTCCACTACCTCCCCTGGCAATGCATTCCAAGCATTCACCACTCTCTAATTAAAACAATATTTCCTAATATCGAATCTGGACCTCTCTTTAGTTAATGTGTAACTATGCCCTCTTGTTCTAGTTGGTGGCTGTATTTTTTTAAAAAACTTGTTATAGTCTAATTTATCCATTCCTCTGATCATCTTATAAGCCTGTATTAAGTCACCACAAATTCTTCTCTCTTCTAGACACTGTAGGCCGGTTTTTCCTCATAACTGTAATTCTGCAATCCCACTATCAGCGTTGTCGCTCTTTTTTGTATTATTTCCAGCATGTTTGTATTCCCTCTATGATAAGGACTCCACGCCTGTACACATAACTCCAATCTAGGTCTAACTAATGCTTTATACAGTTTGACTATCACTTCCTTCCTCCTATGTTTAATATTTATTTTTATCATACATAACATTGCATTTGCCTTTTTCATTGCTACCTGAACTTGCTCACTCACCTTACCTGTATGCTCTAGTATAACTTCTAAGTCCCTTTCCTTATCTATCTTTGTAATATTGTTCTCTCCCATTCTGTAATTATGTTTCATATTGGATCTACCCATGTGGATGACTGTACATTTAATCACATTAAACTCCATTTGCAAACTTACAAACCACTCTCGAATTTTATCTCAATATATCCACATCTGCTTGAGATATAGATAAAGATATAGATATACTATAGATCCTACTTAATATCAAGAAAAATTGGTTAGTAAACAACATCTTGTCTCGAAAGCTAAAATAGTTTCTTCCTCTTCTTCGTTCGTCTTCAGATTTCAGCTTCCAGTATTTTAACGAAGGCAGCAGTCGACTCAAGGCTCTGTACGCTTCCGTACAGCTTCTCGTGGAAGGACACTGGCTGTTGCCAATTGTTACTTCTTTTGTCGGTATACAGCGGACATGACTGCAAAATATATTATGCCTTCATGGGGGCTGTGCCGCAGGCACAAATGTCTGTAGTGCCAATCTTGAACTTTTTGTACAGATGGCATCTGAGTCTGTTGTGACAGAAAATAGCCGGAAAATGATCACCTGGTCTCGCCTGGAGAGTTGATGGTAGGCATTGTTTTCTATGTGGCCAGGGTGATCCTATTTTCCATTTTGCACTGTACGTTGTCCTGATGAATGCTTTAGTTTCATTGTATGTGATTTCTGTATCACTCTGCTGCAGCATTCCTCGCTCTCTGGCGAGCCTGTCCACCTCTCCGTTGCCTGGAATGTCGCATTGGACTGCTTTTTTTTTAAGCACTGGGCTCTTTAGGGCCATTACACTGCTAGGTCGTCTGTGAAAATGACCACTTGCTTTGCTGTATAATAGTTTGACCACATCAAACGCCATACTGACCTAGAAAGAACGTTACAGGAGGGTTTGGTGCTTGGAAAGCGGGGCTGAAGCAGACTGATGAAAAGATGGAAACAAGACATCACGGAGGTCCTGACGATGACAACGATAGAGGCGATACTTCTGGCTAGAGATCGATTTACAGATCGGCTGTTGTGAAAGTGATTTTCTGCAAATGACATGCAACATGATGATGATGATGATGATGATGATAATAATGATGATAACGATGAAAGTGAGCGATGATTTTCTGTGCGGTCCACACCGATCAGCACATTTGCATTCCGTTCTCTGGACAACATTCTGCTACTTAAGCCATATCAGGGCTTGGTGGTTCAAGATTGAGAACGAACGACCGTAAGCCAGCAAGCCATATAATTAAAAAAACAGAATGCGATACTGGAGAAAACACTAAAAAGCTATCTTTCTTTTTTTTTGCCTCGTTTACCTTGGTTCCTAAGAGGCAGTATATTGTTCTGTGTTTTGCACTTTACAGCCTGGTTAAACCATATTCAGCAAGAAATTTAATAGGTGTACGACCCTGTCAGATCAGGAATCTGAACACAGACATGTTTTGTTTGTGAGCCATCGAAACTTTGCAACCACGTATGAACACTTCTATAAAAGCTTAACACATGCAATTCCAAATTCATATCTTTTCTATCGTTATCGCTGCTTGTTTCAAATCTATCAATAACATGACCTCCCATAGTGTATCCGGGGTCCCTTACTGAGAATTGTAGAATATAACCGCCACAGAATACTGTCACAGTAGGTCAAGGGCAAACAATCTTAAGGTGAGCGATGTATGTATTTCTCCTGAGTGGCCAAAACATTAATTGCATGTTGAAAGCGAGGACTAAGAGTTGTCCATGGATGTGGCAATCTCAAAATGTACAAATTATCGCTACCCTACTGCAAATAACTAGGAAAAGTATTTCCTAAAAGCTGTTTATGGTATGTCAAATACAATGCTGGACCCTTGCTTCAACAAAAAGAGATGAGTAATTATGATTTAACTTTACTTAACGTCTTTATACTGGTTTAGAAGACTATGCATAGTCTGTACGCAACCAGTTCATTTACATTTCCTTGCTCAATAAGCTATGCGCATCCAATGTATTATTAAATGCATCAACTGCCTCTGCGTCCATCACTTCCTGTGGAAATGCATTCCAAGCATTCACCCCTATCTGACTAAAGAAATATTTCCAAATATCCAATCTTGACCTTTCTTTATTTAATTTGAAGCTTGGCCTTTTTTGTTCTGATTTGATTAATTGAACTCCATGCATGTATTGAAAGGCGTGACTAAAGAGAGTTGTGCATGAGGATAGCAACCTCATCATGCAAGTAAACTGTTACATAAACTCCAACTGCAGGATCATGCAAAGCTTTTTTGCTGAAGTCATCTTGATGGAGGTTGAATGTACTTGTACTGATGTGCTTCGGCTGGCGCGAAAAATATCAAGAAAAGAGATCTTCCTTGTTCGTCTGCAGACCTCGAATTAAATTACTCTAACGAAGGCAGCAGTTGACTTGAGGGTCTGAGCACTTCTGTACAGCTACTCGTGGAATGACACTGGTTGTTGACAAATGCTACTTCTTGTCGGTAAACGATGGACAGGGCTGCAAAATGTGTTCTGATGTCATGGGGGATGTGCCGAGAAGATAGATGGCCAGCTAGAGTCGTTGCCTTGTGTTTTAATTCAAGTCAGGTAATCCTCATTCTTAACCATTGTCTTTCGTGTTGATCGTCCACGGCAACGGTTGATGAGTCTCGGGCAGCGTGGAGGAAAACGGAGTATAATCGAAATGTCTCAGCGAGGTGTTCCGCGGGAGACTCCATTAGTGGTGAGGTCTTGTATTTCGTATAGTGTAAAGTGCAGAATCTGCAACAAAAGAAATAAGATTTGTAAGATTCTGTGTTTATATTAATCTTAGTCTTAGTAGACCTGTAATTATACAAGGGAAGATGACCCTGTGGAGGTCCCAGCTGTGGTGTGAGCTGGATAAAGGAGGGATGAGGATTTGCTGCTTAGCGTGTTAGGCTCGAGCAGCTTATTACTCCGTTGTGTTAAGACAAGTGCCAAGAAGTTTGGTTAATAGATCAGGGAGTCCATCTTAATGGAATTCCCTAGTAGTGGATCCAACGGGAAGCTTCGACTGGTTCATTTCTTCTTCTCCTTTTTCGTTCGTCTTCTGACATCAACTTTAATGACTCTAACGAAGTCATCAGTCGACTCAAGGCTCTCTACGCTTCCGTACAGTGTCTCGTGGAAGGACACTAGCTGTTGCCAAATGCTACTTCTTTTGTCGGTATACTGTGGACATGAGTGAAAAATATGTTCTGCCTTTATTTTGCACTGTACGTTGCCCCGATGAATGCTTTAGTCTCATTGTATGTAGTTTCTGTATCTAACGACGTAGGTTAGGTTCTTGATTTTGTTCCATAGCGGTATTTTAACCATTCCTATCTATTTTGTATACTCCACAGGCGATAAGAGAGAGACTGCAACATGAGGGAACTACGTTTTGAACTCTCCCAGTTTTACTACTATAATCGCTCAGCAATTTATATAATGTGCAGACCGACACTGTGCATTAATGTCTGAAATAGTATCTTGCTATCCACATGTTAACAAACTGACCCTAGGCATTACAGTTCTAACTAGTATCTTACTATCCATATTTTAACAAACTCACCCTAGGCATTACAGTCCTAGCTAGTATCTTACTATGCTACATCAAGTTTTAATGTCCTATATATAGTATCTTACTATCCACAGACTATCATACCAGCATTAAATTTTGATGTCCTACACAGTATCTACCTAAGCACATGGTAACAGTCTTTTACATAATACCTTACTATATGAATATTAACATACAGACAATAAACGGTATTGTCCTACAAAGTATCGCACTATCCCCATTAAACATAAGTTCACTGACTCGAAACTTTACAGTCCTACATTGTAATTTGCTATCTGTATATTAACAGACCAATACCAAGTTTTATTGTTCTTCAAAGTATTATACAATCCCAATGGCATCAGACTGACAGAGAGCTTTAATGTCTTACACAGGATCTTACAATCCACATATTAACAAACCAACTCTAGATTGAATGCACTGCACAGTATCCACTATCCAGATGTTAGACTTACCCAACACATTGATGTCCTACATAGTTCCTTACTGCCACCATGTTAACAGGCCAACACAGAGTTTGAAGGTCTTACAGAGTATCTTACTATCCACATGTCAATAGGCTAAGACAGAGCTTTAATGTGCTACAGAGTATCTTACTATCTACATGTTAACAGGCCAACACAGAGCTTGAATGTCCTACAGAGTATCTTACTAACCCAATGTTAACAGGCCAACACAGAGCTTGAATGTCCTACAGAATATCTTACTATCCACATGTCAACAGGCCAACACAGAGCTTGAATGTCCTTCAGAGTATCTTACTATCCAGATGTTAGCAAGCCAACATAGAGCTTGAATGTCCTACAAAGTATCTTACTATCCACATGTCAACAGGCCAACACATAGCTTGAATGTCCTACAGAGTATTTTACTATTCATTTTACAACAGGCCAACACAGAGCTTGAATGTCCTACAGAGTATTTTACTATCCATTTTACCCCAGGCCAACACAGAGCTTGAATGTCCTACAGAGTATCTTACTATCCACATGGCAACAAGCCAAAACAAAGCTTGAATGTCCTACGTAGTATTTTACTATCCACTTGTCAACAGGCAAACACATAGCTTTAATGGGCTACAGAGTATCTTAATATCCACATGTCAACAGGCCAACACAGAGCTTTAATGTCCTACATAGTATTTTACTATCCACATGTCAACAGGCAGACACATAGCTTGAATGTCCTACAGAGTATCTTACTATCCACATGACAGCGTACTTCGAAGAAGATATCTTACTGTACCTATGTCATCAACGTTAAGTTATCAGCCCGACTCTGAGCTTTGCTATCCTACATGATATTGTACTATCCACATGTTTTAATGTCATTCATAGCATTTTACAGTCTCCCTGTCAACAGACCAACACCAAGCTGTAATGTCCTAATATAAAATCTTTCTTTCTAAATGTAAGTAGACCTAATATCAAGCTGTAATGTACTACATAGAATCTTACTATCTAAATTTTAACAGACCGATGCTATTCGCTAATATTTTATATATATTATCTTACTGTCACCATGAGGATGGTGTGGCCTAGTGGTTAAGGTGGCACGGCTCAAAACCCAAAGGTGCTGGGTTCAAACCCCATAACAGCGCCGTTACCCCGGTAAAGCGAAACCTTAGAAAATGCAAGAGGACGCAGACCATTACAAAAAATGCATGCTGAAGTTGGATGCACTTGACCGACAGGCGCAAAATAAACACCACAGTACAATGTACACCACCTTGGGGATTAGAGAAATAAGGTAAACTAAACAAAAAACAAAAAACTGTCACCATATCAACATAATTACACTAAGCTTCAGTGTCCTATATATTATCTTAATGTCCTCATATAACCAACCGATTCTTTAGATTTAATGCGATACATAGCATCTTACTGTCTACATATTAGCATACTATCTGAGTATCCCAACAGTAACATACACGAACAGTCACCTAACTTTACTGTCCTGCATAGCATTTTACAATTCCCATGTTAACAAACCTACCTAAAAGCATTAGTGTGCTACATAATATCTTACTGACCCCACTTTAACAGATCTAAACTGAGCTTGACGGTCCTATAAAGTATCTCACTGACGCCACTTTAATAGACCAAATCTTATTTTTAATCTCCTACATAGTATCTTAGTATCAGCATGACAAAAGATGAAGGCTAACACTGAGCTTTAAGGTCCTAGGTAGTATCTTACTGTCTGTATATTAAAAGATGGACACCAAGATAATTGTCCTGTAAAGTATCATACCATCCCTATCTTAGCAGGCCGACAACAAGCTGTAATGTCCTACATAGTACATTACTAATTTGCATGTTAATAGCCAAAAACCGAGCTTTTGGCATAGATGACGTACATAGTATCTAACTATACAACTGTTAGCAGACAGACACTGAGTTTTATTGTCCTATGTAGCATTAGACTGTTTGCATGTTTACAAACCATTCCCATTTGTTAATGTCCTACATGTAATCTTACTGTCCAGAAGTTAACAAACTAACACAAAGCTTAAATGACCTACTTTTTATCTTTCTGTACAAGGATAGCAGTCTGACACAAATCTTTAATATCCTACCTATTGTTTTACTATCCACACGTTATAACAGAAAGAAAGCAAGCTTCACTTTTCTACATAACATCAAACTATCAACTTTATAACACACAGACAGTGAACTGTCATGTCCTACTTATTTTCTTAATATCCACATGTTAATATACATCAACTGAGAAATAATGTTGTATATATTTTCTCACTATCCACATGAAAACAGACCAACCTCATTAACAGGTGTCCTACATAGTATATTATTTCCCCCAGGTAAACAGACCAAAACTGAGTAGTTATGTCCTACATAGTATCTTACTCTCCGCTTGTTAACAGACCAACACTGATCTGTAATGTCCTTTATAGTATCTTACTATCCCCATGTCAAAATACCAACACAGAGCAGTAATGTCCTACATAGTATCTTACTATCCGCGTGTTAACAGAATGACAGCTAGCATTACTTTACCTCATAGTATTGTACTATCCACTTGTTAGCATACGAACAGTGAGCTTTCATGTCCTACATATTTTCTTAATATTCAAATGTTAACGCATAACAGCCGAGATGTAAAGTTGTATATATTATCTTTCCCCTTGATAAAACATCAACACTGAGCTGTAATGTCATACATAATATCTTACTAATCATCATGTTTACAGACCAACACAGCGAACACGTGTCCTACACAATATCTTACAGTTCACATGTATTAACAGACCAACACTGAGAACACGTGTCCTACACAATATCTTACAGTTCACATGTATTAACAGACCAACACTGAGAACACGTGTCCTACAAAATATCTTACAGTTCACATGTATTAACAGACAAACATTGAGCTTTTCTGTTCTATTAAGTGTGTTACCTTCCATTTGTTAACAAATAGAAACCAATAATACATTTCCTAAACAGCATCCTGCTGTCCCCATGTCATTAGACCAACAACGAGCTGTGATGTTCTAAAGAAATATTTACTATCAATACATTAACAAACCAACACTGAGCCTTATCGCCAAAATAAAAGTATCTTCCTTTCCCCCCAGAAAGAGATGCAATAGACTTAATTATTTTATCTGACTATCACAATGCAAACAGAATCACACCGTGGTTCAATGTCCTTTATATTATCTTGATATTCACAGGACAAAAGAAGTAGACGGACACCAAACTCTACTGTCCCACATAGTATCTTACTTTCCACCTCTCAACAAACTGACCATGTCCGTTAATGTTGTACATATTATACTACTAATCCCATGTTAATAGATCCACACTTTACTTCAATGCCCTACATTTTATCTTTGAATCCCCATGCCAGAAGAACACTTAGCTTTACTGTTATACATACTATCTTACCATCCACATGTCGACAGACCAGCACCATGATTTGCTCCACTAAATATTATCTTACCATCCACATGTTAACAGACCGGCAACAAGATTTGATACCCTACATATTATTTTACCATTCACATGTTAACAGACCAGCACCGCGATTTGATACTCTATATATTATCTTACCACCCACATGTTAACAGACCAGCACCGCGATTTGATACCCTATATATTATCTTACCACCCACATGTTAACAGACCAGCACCGAGATTTAATACCCTATATATTATCTTACCACCCACATGTTAACAGACCAGCGCCAAGATTTGCTACCCTAAATATTATCTTACAATCCATTTGATAACTGACCAATACTAGAATTGAATATCTTACATATTACCTTACTATCCACATGGCAACATATGTAGATCGCAATGTAATTTTACAGTCTTACGTAGTACCTACCATCCATATATTAACAGACCAACACCAAAATGTGTGTTCTACATAGCCTTTTATTTCACTGTGTTTTAGTGAAATGAGATACCAAAGGATGCAGAGCTGAGGCAAAAGCTATGGTGCAGCCACTATGTCCTGGTAAAGATTATGGACTGCATCATGATTACTGGCTTGCAGATATAACATGACCAAAGGATCCTGAATGCAGAGAAAAATAAAGCATTTTTGCACGCTAAAGGACTAAAATTGAGTTTTAATGTCCTACATATTATCTCTTTATCTACATATTAACAGATAGACACTAAGATTTAATAGTGTACATATTATCTTACTATCCACATGTTAGGAGTCAGATACTGAGCTTAAATTTCTTACATAAGGTCTTACTATTTACAAATCAACAGATGCAAACCAACTTGGAGATTTACTGTCTTGAAATTATCTTACTATCCACATGTTAGTAGACTAACACTCAGCTTTAATGTGCTACATAGTATCTCACTATCAACATATTTGCAGATTGACACCAAGCTTTAATCTTCTACATGATATTTTACTATTCACATGTTAGCACACCAACCGCAAGCTTGTTAGCAGTCTAACGCAGAGCTTTGATGTCCTACATAGTATCTCACTATCAACATATTAGCAGATTGACACATACTTTAATCTTCTACATGATATTTTACTATTCACATGTTAGCACACCAACCGCAAGCTTGTTAGCAGTCTAACGTAGAGCTTTGATGTCCTACATAGTATCTCACTATCAACATATTAGCAGATTGACACATACTTTAATCTTCTACATGATATTTTACTATTCACATGTTAGCACACCGAACCGCAAGCTTGTTAGCAGTCTAACGCAGAGCTTTAATGTCCTTCATAGTTTCTCACTATCAACATATTAACAGTCTGACACCAAGCTTTAATCTTCTACACAGTATCTTGCTATCCATATGTTAACACACACACACAGCAATAGTTACGTTCTTACATATAATCTTACTACCCACATGTTAACCACAATAGCATTATCAACTCTCAAACACTTCGACGGTTTGCAAAGACTGGCCCTTTCAAACAAGCTAAACGCCTACTGTGTATGTATTTGCTTAATGGATGAATCAACAACAACAGATCCAATCGAAGGTGTTTTGCAATCAATTCTAGAGCTGCATTTATAGTGCCAGTAGGAACAGTACGTAATAAGTAGTTTTGGAAATGTATGTTTAAAATAATAAGATATGTATTACTACCATGCTTTCAATTTGGTGTATTTTAATAGTGTCAGTATTCGAATATATCATAAATAAACAGAGTGACAGCAAAGAGCAATTTTATCAATACCTGGGCTTTAGTAATGTGTACTTTAATATCTGTTTGTTTACATTTGTTAATATGGCAACTTATGCGTCTTGTGAAATAAAGAAATAAACAAGAAACAAACACACACTAGAATAAGGTTCAATTTAATGTTTACGTATTTCTTATGCCACATTATGAATATTATGTCTACATATATTCAGCCAGCAGTAAACATGCAAGATTCCATATGGCTAGTTTTATTAAAATGATGGTAATGGGTGTCCTGTTCTAAAAAATGTACAGTTTAAAATTTGGATATGTACAATGAGATTAACAATCTATAGATGGTATGTTAGAGAAATTTATAACATAACAGTCTACATACATTTGCTTTTACATATCCAAGCTTGAATAATTTAAAAGTAGCACACGCGGAATATAAGCACGCTTAACCATAAACAACTTTTAGCACAGGATCTTCGATTAGCTAGATAACAGTTTCACGATCTAGTAGTGAACTGTATTTACACGGACAATGATTACTTCGTCATAAGGGCAATGTATTCAAAAGAAAGGGATGTAATAAATGCACTACAATAAAAAAATGATTTAATAATTACATGAAAATAAAGCAAAAACTTATAAATGTTAAGGTTGCGTATAATGGAGCATACCATTCGAAATTTAACTTTCGGAAATTTCTAACATTTATTTGCATTTTATGAATATTATTAAATTCATTTTAAAAACAATATGCGAGTCGCTGTCACCACAACAGAGCTAACTTAAACAGGCATCAGCATATATGCTAACTCTAACCTTACTATTAACAGCTACAGGAGCAGCCAGTGTTGTCTTCTGCCAGTTACTTGTCTAGTTCGCTCCATGACTTCGACGCCGGTCAAGGTTCAAGGTTCAGTTCTTGTGATAAGCACGGCTTTGCTGTCACAATCGTCGCCGACGAGCGCCCGGGGTCGCGAGCTGTTCCTCCCCATATGTCGTGCACGAGGACGACAACAAGCGTGAGAAATTTGGTCGGGTGGATAATTAACACCTATCGCCTTCAGTGTACAGATGCCAATGTACACGTCCATGTGGTTCTGGTGTAGGGCCATAGCTCACTCGTTCTAAGGTTTGTAACCTGGATAAAGAGGGGAGACGCCCAAGCCAGAACCTCTCACGCAAATTTTTTATGATGGGATAACTCTTAATTATATATTTTTTGTATTTGTTTGGTTATGTCCCTCGCTATGTTTAAAGAAACACTGGATGTCAACAACATCGGCGACGAAGATGGCTCACGACATAAAACTACACCCCCTTCCACGCCTTCTAACGACACAAGTTGATAGAAGATGATGATGATGATGATGATAATACTCATGACAATAATAATAACAAAACATTGGCCATTGACCTACAATAGAACAATTAGATAGATGTTTAAGCATACAACCATGAAGGAATGATTATTCCGTGAGATAAGCAGAAGAAAAGGTGGACATGTTATTAGAGGAAACATAAGACCACACTTTATGTACATATAGAGCGTAGGATACAACGTTGGTAGAGTGGCTGCTTCTTTCCGGCTGCAACTTGTTCCAGCCAACCCAGCTGTAAACGAGTACCAGATTTACTGTTAGGAGAATGATAGAGGAACAGGAATTGGTTTTCACAAAACCTGATGTTTTTGGTTTGATTAGAGGTTTCAATTTCTGGATTCTGTGACGAAGACTTGCCCTTTTCTACCCCTGACCGTTGTCCTTTGTGCGGTATCATGTCGTATTGACCAGTTCATGGATTCGTGTGTGTATCAGAACAATGAAGATTCTAGTACCTCATCCCTGGCGGTAATAAAATAAATTTATATATCAGTGATATTGTAAGCCAAGACATCGAAAAAGGGAACTGGCTACCCCCATCTGATAAAAGCTAAAACCTATTATAGATAAGTTTCTACCACAGCATCCCCGACTACAGTATATTTGTATTACTCGATGTATCCATGAATGTAAACAGCAAGTTGGCTGTGTTTGTATTCTGACATTCTTTCCTTGACATAATCAACAGTTTCTTGGGCGGATTGTCGCTACGGTTGGCACGTTCTAAATGCATGTTTTTGCTCGTGAGCTTCAATCCCTTCTGTATTTTGTGTTGGCCTTTAACTGGTAGTGGGCGGGGTACATTGGAATGTCTTATATGATCACAGCAGTTCATATTTGTCACACATTAGTTGGTAGTCAGCATTGATTGCTGAGAGTACAGAGAAACAAGAAGACCAAAGTAGAGAGAGAGAAAGAGAGAGAGAGAGAGAGGATGAACAACAGAAATATGAATATTGTTAGATGACTGTTAATTTGTGCAGGTGTTAAAAACAATTCGAGGTAAATCTTCTTCTTCGTACCCTGTCAGACGTCAACTTGAGTTTTTTCGAAGAAGGCAGCTGTCATCCTGAGGCTGTCGACACTGCCATAGAGCTTGTCTAGTGTTGCCACTGGTGATGGCCACATGTGCTTTCTCTGGTTCTCGTATGTCGGGCAATTTTGCAGCAAATGTTCCGCGGTCATTTTCCCTGTACCACAGGTGCATTCGTCAGTACCACCTTTCATCAGTTTATTGAATAGATGGTACCTCAGTCTGTTGTGGCCTGTGCGGAGTCTGAAGACCACGACCTGCTCTCTTCTGTTTATCTGGTAGTAGGCATAATTTTTTTTGGTAGCCAGTATGCTCTGTTTCCCATTCGGCCATGTATCTGGCCCTAATAAACCTTTTGAACTCTTCGTAGGTCACACTAGAATCTGGTTGTGGTAACCTTGCACCTTCTTTAGCCAGTCTGTCTGCCTCCTCGTCCACTACTCCAGCGATGTTAGGGCCTGCTGCATCCGATTGTTTGATATGGTGAGATTTTCTTCAGTGGTCCACAAAGCCAGATCGTCTGCAAACATGGATCTGTGGACTCTTCTTAATATATTATCTATTATGTTGTTTATATACACAAGAAAAAAAGTGTGGGTGACAGTACTCCCCCTTTTTATACTCCCTGCTCCAGTGTCACATTTTTGCTCATCTTCCCTTGAACTTGAACTCTGGCTGTTCTGTTTTCGAGATAGTGGCTGATCAATCTGTACATTTTTCCAGATACTTTACTTCTTTATAGCTTGACTCTTTCCCCACCTTGTCAAATGTCTTCTCTATATCCACCCAAACCGCTACTGTATGCTTTTTCTCCTGGCAAGCATCCTCTATTTTCTGCGCTATGAGAGTGATCTGATCCTCAGTGGAACTGTGTTGTCTACATCCTGCTTTCTGTGGAATTAATATGTGTTTTCTTCCAGTTGCCGCATCAGTCTGATGTTTATCATACGCTCCATCAGTTTACCTACACAGCTCAGTAGACTGATAGGCCTGTATCAATTTTGGATCTGTTCTATCTTTTTCTTTCTTTGGTACTGGTATTCGATGTAAATGATTTTAACATGAAAAGGAAAAGGTAATCCTTTCGCAATCATTGATGTCGAGGTTGAAGTGTTAGAGACTTCACTGTACTAGGCCTCAGCTTTTTATGAGGTGGGGTGACCAACTCATGTAGTCGCCACATTTCCTTCAATGACACTTAGCGACGTACAGGTTTAGTTATTAATGAGAATATCATTTGACAGAGTTGAGAGTAAGTAAACACGATTAGAAACGTGAATCAGTTTCTACAGCTTTATGGAAATGGTTAGAGTTAGTGTGTGACTTTATCTATGCAGAGATAGCATTTCTTGAAATCATTCCTCCTGCATAGTTTATAAGAATGAAATAGCCGATATCCTGACTTCAAAAGCCATATCAGCATGTTGTTGTTATTGTTGTTGTATTTATTGTTGTTGTAGAATGCCCGTAATATGTAAGATTAATTTTGTGTGCGTCCTGTAAAAGACGTTAAGTGGCGGGCTGCAACATGATGTAAGAATAGCCTCGAGAGTTTGAAAGATTAGTTGGCAGGGGCATAAACTTAAACATAAACATACATCTAAGTACCTTGGAATTACAATGGATCGCACATTGTCCTACAAAGAACAATGTGAAGGGGTGAAACAAAAAGTTAGCACAATCATAAAACGTACTGAGTAAGCCAACACGGCATAACTTAACTTAACATAACGTTTTTATATTGGTTTAGAAAACTCATCAGAGTCTGTAGACAACCAGTCCCATTTGCATTACCCTGCTCTAATAACTATGTACATCCTATTTATTCTTAAATGCATTAACTGTCTCTGCCTCCACTATTTCCTGGGGCAAAGCATTCCAAGCATTCACCACTGTCTGAAAAAAAAAAATGTCATGTGTCCAATTTGGACCTTTCGTTAGTTAATTTGTATCTGTGCCCTCTTGTTCTCCCTGGTGGTTGTATTTTGAAAAACTTGTTATAGTCTAATTTAACTTTTCCTGTGATTATCTTATCAACTTAGATTAAGTCAAGTTTAATTCTTCTTGTTTCTAGACACTAACGGCCGGTTTTTCTGAGTCTTACCTCGTAACTGTAATTCTGGAATCCCACTATCAGTTTTGTCGCTATTCTTTGTATCGTTTCCAGCATATTTATAGCTTTTCTACGATAAGGACTCCACACCTGTACACAGTACTCCGATCTAGGTCTAACTAATGCTTTATACAGTTTGTCAATCACCTCATTACTCCTATGTTTAATATTTCTTTTTTTTATCATACCTAACGGGGCATTTGACTTTTTCACTGCTACCTGGACTTGCTCACTCACCTTACCTGTAAGCTCTATTATTACCCCTATGTCCCTTTCGTTATCTATCATTCTAGTATTGTTCTCGCCCATACTGTAATTTTGTTCCATTTTTTACTTCACACCACTCAGAGTACTCCTTATTTATGCCAATCGCTGTCTTCATCCCGTTAACCAACTTTCAAACAATTCGGCAATCTGCCGATCTATCTCATGTGATTTTAACTTTGTAAAATCTAGATAAATAACATCCACTGGTTCTCCCTTATCTATGATTTTAGTAATCATCTCCATGCACTCCAATAGATTTGTTTAGCACGGTCTCCCTCTAGTAAACCCATGCTGACTATTTCTGATTGGATTTAACCTTTCTAGATGCATTTCAATGTTTTCTTTCATTATTGACTCTAACAATTTACAGACTATGCTCGTGAAACTTACTTAATTTTCTGGATATGATTTCTTTCCTCTTTTGAATAAGGGAATCACTCCTGCATCTTTCCAATCTCATGAAACAATCCCTTTTGCAAGTGATTGAGAAAATAATATAGCCAATGGTTTAACTAGTTAGTCTATACTTCAAATAGCATTGATGAATGGATACCATCTTGATCTGTACATCTATCCAATTTTTATCCTTCCAATCTTTTTAGAATCATTTCCTCCGTAATTCAGAATGATTTTAATCGAACTATATCCATTTGACATTTGAAAATATGTATAGGCTCTGGTATCTTGGAGGAGTGTTCTTTTGTATAGACTGTGCCAAAGTATTGATTTATTAGATTAGCTATCTCCCTATTTTCTCTGCTTATTGCCACTGAACTGTCTATGAGAAAGCCTACCTTGTCTTTAGGTCTTTGTTTATTTCTAACATTAGAAAAGAAGCTTTTACCATCAGTCTTGATCCTATTAGTAAGTTTTTTTCGAAGTCTATTTTTGCAGCTTTATTTACTTTCTGAGCTATGTTTTGCTTGTCCAAATATTTTAAATATATTTCTTTTGATTTACTTGCCCTTATATACTTTGTCCAGGCTTAATTTGAAGCTCTTGTACATTTAGCTACAAATCTAGTAATCCACTTTTTATGATTGGTGTTTACCTCCATACATGGAACATATTCGACTTTTAGTTCTAAAAGTGTTTTGAAACACTCTGCCTCTTGTTCAACGTCTGTACCTCTGACAATATCTTTCCAGTGTATGTGGCTGTCTGTATCTTTCATCTTCTGTACATCTGTTTTATAGTAGTATGCTCGCGAGTGTATATTTACATACATTGTAAAGGATGTTATAGGATATATTTTATGGACAACTGATCACTACAGCTAAAGGAATCGACTACCCCCACACCGCGATTCAAGGACGTATACAAGATGAACATGACGTCATGCGACATCCATCCGAAAGCTCAGGATTGAGTCGATTGCAGACAGTCAGTTGGGACGTGCACAGTATTTGCCGACGCTTGTAGAGACCATCTGGATCCAGAGAAATGGGCACAACTGAAAAGATCGGGGAACACCCCGGCAAGTCAGCCTCCTCAGCCCCGTTATACGATCTGCGACAGGGACTGCCACTCACGTACCGGCGTTTGCAGCCATAGCAGACTGTGTCGAAATACGGGAGACAGAGCTGGGCAAACTTCGCCAGGGCGCCAGGCGCATTATGATCAGTGAGTGAGACGCAAATGAACTGATGAATATTAAATGTATTTACTTGTCTTGGCGTGGCTTCGTTTGTTCTCCATCTCCCGCTACCAAACCCTGACACGGGCCTAAGTAGCAGAACGCAGTCCAGAGAACGGAATGCGTTATGTCGATATTTGCACCTTTCGGTCCAACACATCCGACTTCAGCAAGCATTTTTTGAGTACCGGGTTAGCATTCCCTCTTCGATCCCTTCTCCTTAGCCAGTCTGCTCTGTTGCAGCCTTTTTTCTAGAATACTGCGCGGACGTGTAGAACGGCCTTGGCAGCTCCGATTCGCTAGCCCTTACGCTATCAGTCAGCTATGGCTCGCTGACCGCTGCAGCTCATGCGCTGCTCACCATCTTGATCCTGTATTTAATTGATTTTGAAGAAATATGATCATGACAATAATAATGGGCATATCGCCGTCGATGAGAATAACCAACATCATCATGTGTCATACTGCGCTTTTAAGTCTGTGGGCGGATGCGTGCATGCCAGATTAAGAAAACACAAGCTGTGCTGGTTTTCCCTCTACTCTATACTTTCATCTGATCGCCCGTCGACCCTCGCTAAGTGCATGCAAGGCTCTTTTTGGCCTCGTCTTTTTCAGGCTAAACGATTTACTGCCAGGATTCACTGAATCGCTTTTATTGACCTCCACATGATCGCCTTACTGCGCTAAGCTCGCTAAACTGAAGTTTCTTTTGGAACCTTTAGCTTGACATTCGAGAAACTTGGCCAGTCTATCTCACTTTAACTTTCTACAAAAGTGTATGAATAGTGTAGTAGTAATGAAAAGAGTATGGTTATTTGTGATGTGGTCTTGTAGCCAATTTGAAGTATGTGTCATGTAGAAGTGATTCAACCTCCTGGCGTGTTTGCCGTACACACTCCAGCTCTCTCACCCATAGATCATGGTTTAGAGACTGGCCGGATGTTTGCCAATCAGATTAGTTGCTGTTTAACGATATACTTCATTTAAACATTCAAATCTTCTTCGGGCAATATCAGGTAGTACTATTTACTCAAGTTTATCTTCTTTTTCTTTCTCTTCTTTTTCTTCTTCTAATTCTTTCTCTTCTTTTTCGTCTCCTTTTTTTTCTTCGTCTTCTTCTTTTTCTAATTCTTTCTCTTCTTCTTCTTCTTCTTCTTCTTCTTCTTCTTATTATTATTATTATTATTATTATTATTATTATTGTTATTATTATTATTATTCTACTTCTTCTTCTCTATTTTCTTCTTCATTCTTTACTTCTTCTTCTTTTTCTTCTTCTTTTCCTTCTTTTTCTAACTCACCGACAATTGTATTAAGTCTACACGTAAAGGCCAGTTCTATGGACAAAGTCTACTGTGGTGGGGAGTTCTTCAAGACTTTCACAAAAGTGTGTATGTGTGGGTTCGTCTCCGCTTTAGCATGTTACAGTCTTGACAAAGGAAGGGTTTTGATACTGACACGTAACTGCATACCGAGGAGCGCGGTAGCTGTCAATCACACTGGACAAGCAGAAATTGTAGGACTCGATATAATGACACAAGAAACGAAGATCCGCATCTTCAACCTGTATGGCACACCCAACAAAGACCTGTCGCTCTCGAGTATGGAAATCAAGGACTCCAGCTGCCTAGTAGTTGGAGACTTCAACAGCCACTCGGAGAGATGGGGATATTCGGACACAGACAACAGAGGTGATGAAGTGGAAGACTGGGAGATAGACACAAATCTCTATCTTTTCAATAGGCCGGAGGACAGCCTAGCTTCTATTCTAGAACATGGCATACCACCTCTACTCCAGACTTGGCCTTTTCCACGGTTGATATTCACCACAAAATAGACGGCCAGGTGCTCAACCAAGTGGCAGGTAGCGACAAAAGGCCAATTAGGCTAGAAATTGATATGGAAATAAAAGCGCTCCCACGTTGGAACTATAAACGAGCCGACTGGGACAGATTTGCAATTTTGACAGATCGGCTATGAGAAACCATCAACACACGGAATAACAATATGAAACCTATGGTGGAAAGCCTAAGCAAAGCAATAATGCAAGCAGCCACCGAAACCATCCCAAGAGGGGCAAGAAAAAACTACAAGCCATATTGGAATGATGAATTGCAGAAAGCGGAAGACGAAGTCTCAAATGCTAGGAACATGGCAGAGAGAGAACAATATATGTAGGCAAATATCGCCCTCAATGCTATCACGGCGAATTACAAAAGAACACTAAACCAAATAACAAGAGACAGCTGGAAAAATAAAACAGAAAGCCTCAATTTAGATAAAGAAGGGAACAAACTATGGAAGTCAGTCAATACCATGAATGACGAAACACCATCAAATAAACAAATTACCATCAAGCATGGCGACAACATGCTTACTGGAAAAAAAAGCAGCAAACGCCTTTATAGAACGAACACTATGCCAGAGCAAACCACATTGATGTCCCTACAGACAGGCACACATACATTAGTGAAGAACAAAAGAGCCACGACAACATCAATATGGCATCAGAGGAGCACATGATGGCAATACTAACAATGAATGAAATGGAAGAGGCCATGAGAACTTTAAAGAAAAAGAAATCGCCAGGAAAAGATGGGGTAACACGAAATGCTGATGGGGTTGGGCCAAACAGCAAAGAGGAAGTTACTATCAGTCCTGAACCAAAGCTGGAAAAGGGGAATTGTACCTCAGACATGGAAAGACGCTGTATTTATACCAGTACCAAAGAAAGAAAAAGATAGAACAGATCAAAATGGATACAGGCCTATCAGTCTACTGAGCTGTGTAGGTAAACTGATGGAACGTATGATAAACACCAGACTGATGTGGCATCTGAAAGAAAAACACATACTAATTACACAGCAAGCAGGCTTTAGACATATCGTCTAAGGGAAAGTTGTTAGCCATTTGTGTTCTATGGTCTCCCTTGTCAAGTGTTTGGCACGTACCCCTTCTCGGAATAATGTTTTTAAATACATAAAATACAATAGCAAAGAACCAGTTATATAGAAATAGTTAAAAAACAAACACAAAAGTACATGTGATATATGTGTCTTTCTTAACAATTTCAATAGAAACACAATACATTTAAAATAGAAGAAAGTTAATTTCATTATTGTTTGAATGAACGTGCTGCGTATATATGCAGAACAATCTGCAACCTGAACTAACAAGACCGTCGCCGCTGGGACTGGGAAGCCTTCTCGTTCATTAAAACTGTCCAAAATCACTGGAGGACAAATTGAGAGTGATCCACGGCCTCTCTTGAGAGACGCTTGGTCGGAATCACTCTCCGTAACCAAGGCATGCAAAATTACTACAATTTGGACATAACGACGATTGTCCCTGATACGGTATTCTGTGCAGACAAGGCAAACTATAGATGGGCAGGTCACATGTTGAGACAAAACGATGGTCGATGGAGCACAGCGACAGTTGTCTGGTACCCCCCAAGTAAAAAAAAAAGAGACCCCGGGGAAAACATCCATTGCGTTGGTCAAGCTCTCCTGCTGTCCGCAACATCCGAGATGTCTTTAGTAGAATGCTTACCAACCACTGGACTGCCGTGACCCAAGGCAAGGTCCGCTGGAAACGGATAGGAAACCCTCAGCAAGGCTGAGGAACGGGTCACAAAGATCAAGAAATGCTGACAGCTTGCAGGCTTGTTGTTTCCCTTTTTCGAAGAGGATTCAACTGTTGTGTTGTACAAACCACACGTTTGCCATGTTAGACATCTAATCGGTTTCGATTTATTTTTATTTTTTGCTACAAATGTCGAAAATCCATATTTGCAGAGATATATTGTTGGAAATGGAATGAAAACTTGCATAGCTCGCTTTACAAGATAAGGCTAGTTTAAAAACTGCATTGTATACAGTCTGTTCACACCAGGACTGTGTCCACGTGCCATCTAGCCAGGTGGGTCTAACAACTAGCGAAATGTAAAAGTACTAATGAGCGTAAACACAACTCAACGAAGTCCAAAATTTATACCTGAATTTAAAGTAAAACCAAGATAACGATCACAGGCAAGGCAAAGACCAAACCTGAAGTTATTTTAGAACAACAGAAGATTGAGAAAGTCACAAGCTTTGAGTACCTCGGCTCAGTTATAAGCGCCAATTGGCTACGGCAATGCAGAGGTTCAATAAAATGAGAAACTGATGACAGAACATTCATAAAATGAAAATAACTATTCTGTGAACTTGCATTATACCGATGAAGACATGCGGATGTGAAACGTGGACCCCCACACAAACACTTAAGAAAAGGATTGCATCTTTTGAACTAAAGGACTACAGAAAAGTGCTCAAAATACAATGGATAGCAAAAAGGAAAAATGCAGATATCCTTAACTTAACTTAACGTCCTTAAACTGGTTTAGAAGACTCTGCAGAATCTGTATACATACAGTTTCATTTCATCACCTTGCTCTAAAAGCTATGCGCATCCAATTTATTCTTAAATGCATTAACTGTCCTTCCCTCCACTACCTCCCCTGGCAATGCATTCCAAGCATTCACCACTCTCTAATTAAAATAATATTTCCTAATATCGAATCTGGACCTCTCTTTAGTTAATGTGTAACTATGCCCTCTTGTTCTAGTTGGTGGCTGTATTTTAAAAAAACAACTTGTTATAGTCTAATTTATCCATTCCTCTGATCATCTTATAAGCCTGTATTAAGTCACCACGAATTCTTCTCTCTTCTAGACACTGTAGGCCGGTTTTTCCTCATAACTGTAATTCTGCAATCCCACAATCAGCGTTGTCGCTCTTTTTTGTATTATTTCCAGCATGTTTGTATTCCCTCTATGATAAGGACTCCACGCCTGTACACATAACTCCAATCTAGGTCTAAGAGTTGTCCATGGATGTGGCAATCTCAAAATGTACAAATTATCGCTACCCTACTGCAAATAACTAGAAAAAGTATTTCCTAAAAGCTGGTTATGGTATGTCAAATACAATGCTGGACCTGTGCTTCAACAAAAAGAGATTAGTAATTATGATTTAACTTAACTTAACGTCTTTATACTGGTTTAGAAGACTATGCAGAGTCTGTACGCAACCAGTTTCATTTACATTTCCTTGCTCAATAAGCTATGCGCATCCAATGTATTCTTAAATGCATCAACTGCCTCTGCTTCCATCACTTCCTGTGGAAGTGCATTCCAAGCATTCACCCCTCTCTGACTAAAGAAATATTTCCAAATATCCAATCTTGACCTTTCTTTATTTAATTTGAAGCTATGCCATTTTTGTTCTGATTTGATTGATTGAACTCCATGGATGTATTGAAAGGCGTGACTAAAGGGAGTTGTGCATGAGAAAAGCAGCCTCATTATGCAAGTAAACTGTTACATAAACTCCTACTGCAAGATCATGCAAAGCTTTTTGCTGAAGTCATCTTGATGGAGGTTGAATGTACGTGTACTGATGTGCTTCGGCTGGCGCGAAAAATGTCAAGAAAAGAGATCTTCCTTGTTCGTCTGCAGACCTCGAATTCAATTTCTCTAACGAAGGCAGCAGTTGACTTGAGGGTCTGAGCACTTCTGTACAACTACTCGTGGAATGACACTGGTTGTTGACAAATGCTACTTCTTGTCGGTAAACGATGGGCAGGGCTGCAAAATGTGTTCTGATGTCATGGTGGATGTGCCGAGAAGATAGATGGCCAGCTAGAGTCGTTGCCTTGTGTTTTAATTCAAGTCAGCTAATCCTCATTCTTAACCATTGTCTTTCGTGTTGATCGTCCCCGGCAACGGTTGATGAGTCTCGGGCAGTGTGGAGGAAGACGGAGTATAATCGAAATGTCTCAGCGAGGTGTTCCGCGGGAGACTTCATTAGTGGTTAGGTCTTGTATTTCGTATAGTGTAAAGTACAGAATCTGCAACAAAAGAAATAGTATTTGTAAGATGCTGTGTTTATATTAATCTTAGTCTTAGTAGACCTGTAATTCTACAAGGAAAAATGACCCTGTGGAGGTCCCAGCTGTGGTGTGAGCTGGATAAAGGAGGGATGAGGATTTCCTGCTTAGCGTGTTATGCTCGAGCAGCTTATTACTCCGTTGTGTTAAGACAAGTGCCAAGAAGTTTGGTTAATAGATCTGCGAGTCCATCTTAAAAGACTCAAATACTAGACCAAGTTGACACGCAGCCTGTTAGGCGCCATTTATGCTGCTCTTAACAAACCAACTAAGCATGGCCGGTGTTGTGCCATGTCACACAGTTAGTCGCCTCTTATGACATGCTCTTAGAGGACATATGTTGCTTATACAGAGAATACTAGTTGTTTTTGCTTGTGAATGCACATAGCAACAAAGGGGCATTTTGCTACTCAGATATTAAGCTCGCAATATCACTAGACCTATAAACGAATAATGCGAATCACAATGTAAACATGCAATTCCCTAGTAGTGGATCCAACGGGAAGCTTCGACTGGTTCATTTCTTCTTGTCTTTTTCGTTCGTCTTCTGACATCAACTTTAATGACTCTAACGAAGTCATCAGTCGACTCAAGGCTCTCTACGCTTCCGTACAGCTTCTCGTGGAAGGACACTAGCTGTTGCCAAATGCTACTTCTTTTGTCGGTATACTGTGGACATGAGTGAAAAATATGTTCTGCCTTTATTTTGCACTGTACGTTGCCCTGATGAATGCTTTAGTCTCATTGTATGTAATTTCTGTATCTAACGTAGGTTAGGTTCTTTATTTTGTTCCATAGCGGTATTTTAACCATTCCTATTTATTTTGTATACTCCACAGGCGATAAGAGAGAGACTGGAACATGAGGGAACTACGTTTTGAACTCTCCCAGTTTTACTACTATAATCGCTCAGCAATTTATATAATGTACAGACCGACACTGTGCATTAATGTCTGAAATAGTATCTTTCTATCCACATGTTAAAAAACTGACCCTAGGCATTACAGTTCTAACTAGTATCTTACTATCCATATTTAAAAAAACTCACCCTAGGCATTACAGTACTAGCTAGTATCTTACTATGCTACATCAAGTTTTAATGTCCTATAGATAGTATCTTACTATTCACAGACTATTATTCCAGCATTAAATTTTGATGTCCTACACAGTATCTACCTAAGCACATGGTAACAGTCTTTTATATAATACCTTACTATATGAATATTAACATACAGACAATAAACGGTATTGTCCTACAAAGTATCGCACTATCCCCATTAAACAGACGTTCACTGACTCGAAACTTTACAGTCCTACATTGTAATTTGCTATCTATATATTAACAGACCAATACCAAGTTTTATTGTTCTTCAAAGTATTATACAATCCCAATGGCATCAGACTGACAGAGAGCTTTAATGTCTTACACAGGATCTTACAATCCACATATTAACAAACCAACTCTAGATTGAATGCACTGCACAGTATCCACTATCCAGATGTTAAACTTACCCAACACATTGATGTCCTACATAGTTCCTTACTGCCACCATGTTAACAGGCCAACACAGAGTTTTAATGTCTTACAGAGTATCTTGCTATCCACATGTCAATAGGCCAAGACAGAGCTTTAATGTGCTACAGAGTATCTTACTATCCACATGTTAACAGGCCAACACAGAGCTTGAATGTCCTACAGAGTATCTTACTAACCACATGTCAACAGGCCAAGACAGAGCTTGAATGTCCTACAGAGTATCTTACTATCCAGATGTTAGCAAGCCAACATAGAGCTTGAATGTCCTACAAAGTATCTTACTATCCACATGTCAACAGGCCAACAGAGCTTGAATGTCCTACAGAGTATTTTACTATCCATTTTACAACAGGCAAACACAGAGCTTGAATGTCCTACAGAGTATCTTACTACCCACATGGCAACAAGCCAACACAGAGCTTGAATATCCTACATAGTATTTTACTATCCACATGTCAACAGACAGACACATAGCTTGAATGTCCTACAGAGTATCTTACTATCCACATGACAGCGTACTTCGAAGAAGATATCTTACTGTACCTATGTCATCAGCCCGACTCTGAGCTTTGCTATCCTACATGATATTGTACTATCCACATGTTTTAATGTCATTCATAGCATTTTACAGTCTCCCTGTCAACAGACCAACACCAAGCTGTAATGTCCTATTATAAAATCTTTCTTTCTAAATGTAAGTAGACCTAATATCAAGCTGTAATGTACTACATATAATCTTACTATCTAAATTTTAACAGACCGATGCCATTCGCTAATATCCTACATATTATCTTACTGTCACCATGAGGATGGTGTGGCCTAGTGGTTAAGGTGGCACGGCTCAAAACCCAAAGGTGCTGGGTTCAAACTCCATAACAGCGCCGTTACCCCGGTAAAGCGAAACCTTAGAAAATGCAAGAGGACGCAGACCATTACAAAAAATGCATGCTGAAGTTGGATGCACTTGGCCGACAGGCGCAAAATAAACACCACAGTACAATGTACACCACCTTGGGGATTAGAGAAATAAGGTAAACTAAAAAAAAAAAAGAAAAACTGTCACCATGTCAAAATAATTACACTAAGCTTCAGTGTCCTATATATTATCTTAATGTCCTCATATAACCAACCGATTCTTTAGATTTAATGCGATACATAGCATCTTACTGTCTACATATCAGCGTACTATCTGAGTATCCCAACAGTAACATACACGAACAGTCACCTAACTTTACTGTCCTGCATAGCATTTTACAATCCTCATGTTAACAAACCTACCTAAAAGCATTAGTGTGCTACTAAATATCTTACTGACCCCACTTTAACAGATCTAAACTGAGCTTGACGGTCCTATAAAGTATCTCACTGACGCCACTTTAATAGACCAAATCTGATTTTTAATCTCCTACATAGTATCTTAGTATCAGCATGACAAAAGATGAAGGCTAACACTGAGCTTTAAGGTCCTAGGTAGTATCTTACTGTCTGTATATTTAAAGATGGACACCAAGATAATTGTTCTGTAAAGTATCATACCATCCCTATCTTAGCAGGCCGACAACAAGCTGTAATGTCCTACATAGTACATTACTAATTTGCATGTTAATAGCCAAAAACCGAGCTTTTGGCATAGATGACGTACATAGTATCTAACTATACAACTGTTAGCAGACAGACACTGAGTTTTATTGTCCTATGTAGCATTAAACTGTTTGCATGTTTACAAACCATTCCCATTTGTTAATGTCCTACATGTAATCTTACTGTCCAGAAGTTAACAAACTAACACAAAGCTTAAATGACCTACTTTTTATCTTTCTGTACAAGGATAGCAGTCTGACACATATCTTTAATGTCCTACATATTGTTTTACTATCCACACGTTATAACAGAATGAAAGCAAGCTTCACTTTTCTACATAACATCAAACTATCAACTTTATAACACACAGACAGTGAACTTTCATGTCCTACTTATTTTCTTAATATCCACATGTTAATATACATCAACTGAGAAATAATGTTGTATATATTTTCTCACTATCCACATGAAAACAGACCAACCTCATTAACAGGTGTCCTACATAGTATATTTTTTCCCCCAGGTAAACAGACCAAAACTGAGTAGTTATGTCCTACATAGTATCTTACTCTACGCTTGTTAACAGAACAACACTGATCTGTAATGTCCTTTATAGTATCTTACTATCCCCAGGTCAAAATACCAACACAGAGCAGTAATGTCCTACATAGTATCTTACTATCTTACTACAGAATGACAGCTAGCATTACTTTACCTCATAGTATTGTACTATCCACTTGTTAGCATTCGAACAGTGAGCTTTCATGTCCTACATATTTTCTTAATATTCAAATGTTAACGCATAACAGCCGAGATGTAAAGTTGTATATATTATCTTTCCCCTTGATAAAACATCAACACTGAGCTGTAATGTCATATATAATATCTTACTAATCATCATGTTTACAGACCAACACAGCGAACACGTGTCCTACACAATGTCTTACAGTTCACATGTATTAACAGACCAACACTGAGAACACGTGTCCTACAAAATATCTTACAGTTCACATGTATTAACAGACAAACACTGAGCTTTTCTGTTCTATTAAGTGTGTTACCTTCCATTTGTTAACAAATAGAAACCAATAATACATTTCCTATCAATACATTAACAAACCCACACTGAGCCTTATCGCCAAAATAAAAGTATCTTCCTTTCCCCCCAAAAAGAGATGCAATAGACTTAATTATTTTATCTGACTATCACAGTGCAAATAGAATCACACCGTGGTTCAATGTCCTTTATATTATCTTGATATTCACAGGACAAAAGAAGTAGACGGACAACAAACTCTACTGACCCACATAGTATCTTACTTTCCACCTCTCAACAAACTGACCATGTCCGTTAATGTTGTACATATTATACTACTAATCACATGTTAATAGATCCACACTTTGCTTCAATGCCCTACATTTTATCTTTGAATCCCCATGCCAGAAGAACACTTAGCTTTACTGTTATACATACTATCTTACCATCCACATGTCGACAGACCAGCACCAAGATTTGCTACACTATATATTATCTTACCACCCACACGTTAACAGACCAGCGCAAAGAATTGCTACCCTAAATATTATCTTACCATTCACATGTTAACAGACCAGCACCGCGATTTGATACCCTATATATTATCTTACCACCCACATGTTAACAGACCACCTCCAAGATTTGATACCCTAAATATTATCTTACAATCCATTTGATAACTGATCAATACTAGAATTGGATACCTTACATATTACTTTACTATCCACATGGCAACATATGTAGATCGCAATGTAATTTTACAGTCTTACGTAGTACCTACAATCCATAAATTAACAGACCAACACCAAAATGTGTGTTCTATATAGCCTTTTACTTTCACTGTGTTTTAGTGAAATGAGATACCAAAGGATGCAGAGCTGAGGCAAAAGCTATGGTGCAGCCACTATGTCCTGGTAAAGATTATGGACTGCATCATGATTACCGGCTTGCAGATATAACATGACCAAAGGATCCTGAATGCAAAGAGGAATAAATAATTTTTGCACGCTAAAGGACTAAAATTGAGTTTTAATGTCCTACATATTATCTCTTTATCTACATATTAACAGATAGACACTAAGATTTAATAGTGTACATATTATCTTACTATCCACATGTTAGGAGTCAGATACTGAACTTAAATTTCTTACATAAGGTCTTACTATTTACAAATAACAGATGCAAACCAACTTGGAGATTTACTGTCTTGAAATTATCTTACTATCCACATGTTAGTAGACTAACACTCAGCTTTAATGTGCTACATAGTATCTCACTATCAACATATTAACAGATTGACACCAAGCTTTAATCTTCTACATGATATTTTACTATTCACATGTTAGCACACCAACCGCAAGCTTGTTAGCAGTCTAACACAGAGCTTTGATGTCCTACATAGTATCTCACTATCAACATATTAGCAGATTGACACCAAGCTTTAATCTTCTACATGATATTTTACTATTCACATGTTAGCACACCAACCGCAAGCTTGTTAGCAGTCTAACGTAGAGCTTTGATGTCCTACATAGTATCTCACTATCAACATATTAGCAGATTGACACCAATCTTTTAATCTTCTACATAATTTTTTACTATTCACATGTTAGCATACCAACCGCAAGCTTGTTAGCAGTCTAACGCAGAGCTTTGATGTCCTACATAGTATCTCACTATCAACATATTAACAGTCTGACACCAAGCTTTAATTTTCTACACAGTATCTTGCTCTCCATATGTTAACACACACACAGCAATAGTTACGTTCTTACATATAATCTTAGTACCCACATGTTAACCACAATAGCATTATCAACTCTCAAACACTTCGACGGTTTGCAAAGACTGGCCTTTTCAAACAAGCTAAACGCCTACTGTGAATGTATTTGCTTAATGGATGAATTAACAACAACAGATCCAATCGAAGGTGTTTTGCAATCAATTCTAGAGCTGCATTTATAGTGCCAGTAGGAACAGTACGTAATAAGTAGTTTTGGAAATGTATGTTTAAAATAATAAGATATGTATTACTACCATGCTTTCAATTTGGTGTATTTTAATAGTGTCAGTATTCGAATATATCATAAATAAACAGAGTGACAGCAAAGAGCAATTTTATCAATGCCTGGGCTTAAGGAATGTGTACTTTAATATCTGTTTGTTTACATTTGTTAATATGGCAACTTATGCGTCTTGTGAAATAAAGAAATAAACAAGAAACAAACACACACTAGAATAAGGTTCAATTTAATGTTTACGTATTTCTTATGCCCCATTATGAATATTATGTCTGCATATATTCAGCCAGCAGTAAACATGCAAGATTCAATATGGCTAGTTTTATTAAAATGATGGTAATGGGTGTCCTGTTCTAAAAAATGTACAGTTTAAAATTTGGATATGTACAATGAGATTAACAATCTATAGATGGTATGTTAGAGAAATTTATAACATAACAGTCTACATACATTTGCTTTTACATATCCAAGCTTGAATAATTTAAAAGTAGCACACACGGAATATAAGCACGCTTAACCATAAACAACTTTTAGCACAGGATCTTCGATTAGCTAGATAACAGTTTCACGATCTAGTAGTGAACTGTATTTACACGGACAATGATTACTTCGTCATAAGGGCAATGTATTCAAAAGAAAGGGATGTAATAAATGCACTACAATAAAAAAATGATTTAATAATTACATGAAAATAAAGCAAAAACTTATAAATGTTAAGGTTGCGTATAATGGAGCATACCATTCGAAATTTAACTTTCGGAAATTTCTAACATTTATTTGCATTTTATGAATATTATTAAATTCATTTTAAAAACAATATGCGAGTCGCTGTCACCACAACAGAGCTAACTTAAACAGGCATCAGCATATATGCTAACTCTAACCTTACTATTAACAGCTACAGGAGCAGCCAGTGTTGTCTTCTGCCAGTTACTTGTCTAGTTCGCTCCATGACTTCGACGCCGGTCAAGGTTCAAGGTTCAGTTCTTGTGATAAGCACGGCTTTGCTGTCACAATCGTCGCCGACGAGCGCCCGGGGTCGCGAGCTGTTCCTCCCCATATGTCGTGCACGAGGACGACAACAAGCGTGAGAAATTTGGTCGGGTGGATAATTAACACCTATCGCCTTCAGTGTACAGATGCCAATGTACACGTCCATGTGGTTCTGGTGTAGGGCCATAGCTCACTCGTTCTAAGGTTTGTAACCTGGATAAAGAGGGGAGACGCCCAAGCCAGAACCTCTCACGCAAATTTTTTATGATGGGATAACTCTTAATTATATATTTTTTGTATTTGTTTGGTTATGTCCCTCGCTATGTTTAAAGAAACACTGGATGTCAACAACATCGGCGACGAAGATGGCTCACGACATAAAACTACACCCCCTTCCACGCCTTCTAACAACACAAGTTGATAGAAGATGATGATGATGATGATGATAATACTCATGACAATAATAATAACAAAACATTGGCCATTGACCTACAATAGAACAATTAGATAGATGTTTAAGCATACAACCATGAAGGAATGATTATTCCGTGAGTTAAGCAGAAGAAAAGGTGGACATGTTATTAGAGGAAACATAAGACCACACTTTATGTACATATAGAGCGTAGGATACAACGTTGGTAGAGTGGCTGCTTCTTTCCGGCTGCAACTTGTTCCAGCCAACCCAGCTGTAAACGAGTACCAGATTTACTGTTAGGAGAATGATAGAGGAACAGGAATTGGTTTTCACAAAACCTGATGTTTTTGGTTTGATTAGAGGTTTCAATTTCTGGATTCTGTGACGAAGACTTGCCCTTTTCTACCCCTGACCGTTGTCCTTTGTGCGGTATCATGTCGTATTGACCAGTTCATGGATTCGTGTGTGTATCAGAACAATGAAGATTCTAGTACCTCATCTCTGGCGGTAATAAAATAAATTTATATATCAGTGATATTGTAAGCCAAGACATCGAAAAAGGGAACTGGTTACCCCCATCTGATAAAAGCTAAAACCTATTATAGATAAGTTTCTACCACATCATCCCCGACTACAGTATATTTGTATTACTCGATGTATCCATGAATTTAAAAGGAAGTTGGCTGTGTTTGTATTCTGACATTCTTTCCTTGACATAATCAAGAGTTTCTTGGGCGGATTGTCGCTACGGTTGGCACGTTCTAAATGCATGTTTTTGCTCGTGAGCTTCAATCCCTTCTGTATTTTGTGTTGGCCTTTAACTGGTAGTGGGCGGGGTACATTGGAATGTCTTATATGATCACAGCAGTTCATATTTGTCACACATTAGTTGGTAGTCAGCATTGATTGCTGAGAGTACAGAGAAACAAGAAGACCAAAGTAGAGAGAGAGAAAGAGAGAGAGAGAGAGAAAGAGAGAGAGAAAGAGAGAGAGGATGAACAACAGAAATATGAATATTGTTAGATGACTGTTAATTTGTGCAGGTGTTAAAAACAATTCGAGGTAAATCTTCTTCTTCGTACCCTGTCAGACGTCAACTTGAGTTTTTTCGAAGAAGGCAGCTGTCATCCTGAGGCTGTCGACACTGCCATAGAGCTTGTCTAGTGTTGCCACTGGTGATGGCCACATGTGCTTTCTCTGGTTCTCGTATGTCGGGCAATTTTGCAGCAAATGTTCCGCGGTCATTTTCCCTGTACCACAGGTGCATTCGTCAGTACCACCTTTCATCAGTTTATTGAATAGATGGTACCTCAGTCTGTTGTGGCCTGTGCGGAGTCTGAAGACCACGACCTGCTCTCTTCTGTTTATCTGGTAGTAGGCATAATTTTTTTTTGTAGCCAGTATGCTCTGTTTCCCATTCGGCCATGTATCTGGCCCTAATAAACCTTTTGAACTCTTCGTAGGTCACACTAGAATCTGGTTGTGGTAACCTTGCACCTTCTTTAGCCAGTCTGTCTGCCTCCTCGTCCACTACTCCAGCGATGTTAGGGCCTGCTGCATCCGATTGTTTGATATGGTGAGATTTTCTTCAGCGGTCCACAAAGCCAGATCGTCTGCAAACATGGATCTGTGGACTCTTCTTAATATATTATCTATTATGTTGTTTATATACACAAGAAAAAAAGTGTGGGTGACAGTACTCCCCCTTTTGGTACTCCCTGCTCCAGTGTCACATTTTTGCTCATCTTCCCTTGAACATGAACTCTGGCTGTTCTGTTTTCGAGATAGTGGCTGATCAATCTGTACATTTTTCCAGATACTTTACTTCTTTATAGCTTGACTCTTTCCCCACCTTGTCAAATGTCTTCTCTATATCCACCCAAACCGCTACTGTATGCTTTTTCTCCTGGCAAGCATCCTCTATTTTCTGCGCTATGAGAGTGATCTGATCCTCAGTGGAACTGTGTTGTCTACATCCTGCTTTCTGTGGAATTAATATGTGTTTTCTTCCAGTTGCCGAATCAGTCTGATGTTTATCATACGCTCCATCAGTTTACCTACACAGCTCAGTAGACTGATAGGCCTGTATCAATTTTGGATCTGTTCTATCTTTTTCTTTCTTTGGTACTGGTATTCGATGTAAATTATTTTAACATGAAAAGGAAAAGGTAATCCTTTCGCAATCATTGATGTCGAGGTTGAAGTGTTAGAGACTTCACTGTACTAGGCCTCAGCTTTTTATGAGGTGGGGTGACCAACTCATGTAGTCGCCACATTTCCTTCAATGACACTTAGCGACGTACAGGTTTAGTTATTAATGAGAATATCATTTGACAGAGTTGAGAGTAAGTAAACACGATTAGAAACGTGAATCAGTTTCTACAGCTTTATGAAAATGGTTAGAGTTAGTGTGTGACTTTATCTATGCAGAGATAGCATTTCTTGAAATCATTCCTCCTGCATAGTTTATAAGAATGAAATAGCCGATATCCTGACTTCAAAAGCCATATCAGCATGTTGTTGTTATTGTTGTTGTATTTATTGTTGTTGTAGAATGCCCGTAATATGTAAGATTAATTTTGTGTGCGTCCTGTAAAAGACGTTAAGTGGCGGGCTGCAACATGATGTAAGAATAGCCTCGAGAGTTTGAAAGATTAGTTGGCAGGGGCATAAACTTAAACATAAACATACATCTAAGTACCTTGGAATTACAATGGATCGCACATTGTCCCACAAAGAACAATGTGAAGCTGTGAAACAAAAAGTTAGCACAATCATAAAACGTACTGAGTAAGCCAACACGGCATAACTTAACTTAACACAACGTTTTTATATTGGTTTAGAAAACTCATCAGAGTCTGTAGACAACCAGTCCCATTTGCATTACCCTGCTCTAATAACTATGTACATCCTATTTATTCTTAAATGCATTAACTGTCTCTGCCTCCACTATTTCCTGGGGCAAAGCATTCCAAGCATTCACCACTGTCTGAATAAAAAAAAATGTCATGTGTCCAATTTGGACCTTTCGTTAGTTAATTTGTATCTGTGCCCTCTTGTTCTCCCTGGTGGTTGTATTTTGAAAAACTTGTTATAGTCTAATTTAACTTTTCCTGTGCTTATCTTATCAACTTAGATTAAGTCAAGTTTAATTCTTCTTGTTTCTAGACACTAACGGCCGGTTTTTCTGAGTCTTTCCTCGTAACTGTAATTCTGGAATCCCACTATCAGTTTTGTCGCTATTCTTTGTATCGTTTCCAGCATATTTATAGCTTTTCTACGATAAGGACTCCACACCTGTACACAGTACTCCGATCTAGGTCTAACTAATGCTTTATACAGTTTGTCAATCACCTCATTACTCCTATGTTTAATATTTCTTTTTTTTATCATACCTAACGGGGCATTTGACTTTTTCACTGCTACCTGGACTTGCTCACTCACCTTACCTGTAAGCTCTATTATTACCCCTATGTCCCTTTCGTTATCTATCATTCTAGTATTGTTCTCGCCCATACTGTAATTTTGTTCCATTTTTTACTTCACACCACTCAGAGTACTCCTTATTTATGCCAATCGCTGTCTTCATCCCGTTAACCAACTTTCAAACAATTCGGCAATCTGCCGATCTATCCCATGTGATTTTAACTTTGTAAAATCTAGATAAATAACATCCACTGGTTCTCCCTTATCTATGATTTTAGTAATCATCTCCATGCACTCCAATAGATTTGTTTAGCACGGTCTCCCTCTAGTAAACCCATGCTGACTATTTCTGATTGGATTTAACCTTTCTAGATGCATTACAATGTTTTCTTTCATTATTGACTCTAACAATTTACAGACTATGCTCGTGAAACTTACTTAATTTTCTGGATATGATTTCTTTCCTCTTTTGAATAAGGGAATCACTCCTGCATCTTTCCAATCTCATGAAACAATCCCTTTTGCAAGTGATTGAGAAAATAATATAGCCAATGGTTTAACTAGTTAGTCTATACTTCAAATAGCATTGATGAATGGATACCATCTTGATCTGTACATCTATCCAATTTTTATCCTTCCAATCTTTTTAGAATCATTTCCTCCGTAATTCAGAATGATTTTAATCGAACTATATCCATTTGACATTTGAAAATATGTATAGGCTCTGGTATCTTGGAGGAGTGTTCTTTTGTATAGACTGTGCCAAAGTATTGATTTATTAGATTAGCTATCTCCCTATTTTCTCTGCTTATTGTCACTGAACTGTCTACGAGAAAGCCTACCTTGTCTTTAGGTCTTTGTTTATTTCTAACATTAGAAAAGAAGCTTTTACCATCAGTCTTGATCCTATTAGTAAGTTTTTTTCGAAGTCTATTTTTGCAGCTTTATTTACTTTCTGAGCTATGTTTTGCTTGTCCAAATATTTTAAATATATTTCTTTTGATTTACTTGCCCTTATATACTTTGTCCAGGCTTAATTTGAAGCTCTTGTACATTTAGCTACAAATCTAGTAATCCACTTTTTATGATTGGTGTTTACCTCCATACATGGAACATATTCGACTTTTAGTTCTAAAAGTGTTTTGAAACACTCTGCCTCTTGTTCAACGTCTGTACCTCTGACAATATCTTTCCAGTGTATGTGGCTGTCTGTATCTTTCATCTTCTGTACATCTGTTTTATAGTAGTATGCTCGCGAGTGTATATTTACATACATTGTAAAGGATGTTATAGGATATATTTTATGGACAACTGATCACTACAGCTAAAGGAATCGACTACCCCCACACCGCGATTCAAGGACGTATACAAGATGAACATGACGTCATGCGACATCCATCCGAAAGCTCAGGATTGAGTCGATAGCAGACAGTCAGTTGGGACGTGCACAGTATTTGCCGACGCTTGTAGAGACCATCTGGATCCAGAGAAATGGGCACAACTGAAAAGATCGGGGAACACCCCGGCAAGTCAGCCTCCTCAGCCCCGTTGTACGATCTGCGACAGGGACTGCCACTCACGTACCGGCGTTTGCAGCCATAGCAGACTGTGTCGAAATACGGGAGACAGAGCTGGGCAAACTTCGCCAGGGCGCCAGGCGCATTATGATCAGTGAGTGAGACGCAAATGAACTGATGAATATTAAATGTATTTACTTGTCTTGGCGTGGCTTCGTTTGTTCTCCATCTCCCGCTACCAAACCCTGACACCGGCCTAAGTAGCAGAACGCAGTCCAGAGAACGGAATGCGTTATGTCGATATTTGCACCTTTCGGTCAAACACATCCGACTTCAGCAAGCATTTTTTGAGTACCGGGTTAGCATTCCCTCTTCGATCCCTTCTCCTTAGCCAGTCTGCTCTGTTGCAGCCTTTTTTCTAGAATACTGCGCGGACGTGTAGAACGGCCTTGGCAGCTCCGATTCGCTAGCCCTTACGCTATCAGTCAGCTATGGCTCACTGACCGCTGCAGCTCATGCGCTGCTCACCATCTTGATCCTGTATTTAATTGATTTTGAAGAAATATGATCATGACAATAATAATGGGCATATCGCCGTCGATGAGAATAACCAACATCATCATGTGTCATACTGCGCTTTTAAGTCTGTGGGCGGATGCGTGCATGCCAGATTAAGAAAACACAAGCTGTGCTGGTTTTCCCTCTACTCTATACTTTCATCTGATCGCCCGTCGACCCTCGCTAAGTGCATGCAAGGCTCTTTTTGGCCTCGTCTTTTTCAGGCTAAACGATTTACTGCCAGGATTCACTGAATCGCTTTTATTGACCTTCACATGATCGCCTTACTGCGCTAAGCTCGCTAAACTGAAGTTTCTTTTGCAACCTTTAGCTTGACATTCGAGAAACTTGGCCAGTCTATCTCACTTTAACTTTCTACAAAAGTGTATGAATAGTGTAGTAGTAATGAAAAGAGTATGGTTATTTGTGATGTGGTCTTGTAGCCAATTTGAAGTATGTGTCATGTAGAAGTGATTCAACCTCCTGGCGTGTTTGCCGTACACACTCCAGCTCTCTCACCCATAGATCATGGTTTAGAGACTGGCCGGATGTTTGCCAATCAGATTAGTTGCTGTTTAACGATATACTTCATTTAAACATTCAAATCTTCTTCGGGCAATATCAGGTAGTACTATTTACTCAAGTTTATCTTCTTTTTCTTTCTCTTTTTTTTCTTCTTCTAATTCTTTCTCTTCTTTTTCGTCTCCTTTTTTTTCTTCGTCTTCTTCTTCTTGTAATTCTTTCTCTTCTTCTTCTTCTTCTTCTATTCTTCTTCTTCTTATTATTATTATTATTATTCTACTTCTTCTTCTCTATTTTCTTCTTCATTCTTTACTTCTTCTTCTTTTTCTTCTTCTTTTCCTTCTTTTTCTAGCTCACCGACAATTGTATTAAGTCTACACGTAAAGGCCAGTTCTATGGACAAAGTCTACTGTGGTGGGGAGTTCTTCAAGACTTTCACAAAAGTGTGTATGTGTGGGTTCGTCTCCGCTTTAGCATGTTACAGTCTTGACAAAGGAAGGGTTTTGATACTGACACGTAACTGCATACCGAGGAGCGCGGTAGCTGTCAATCACACTGGACAAGCAGAAATTGTAGGACTCGATATAATGACACAAGAAACGAAGATCCGCATCTTCAACCTATATGGCCCACCCAACAAAGACCTGTCGCTCTCGAGTATGGAAATCAAGGACTCCAGCTGCCTAGTAGTTGGAGACTTCAACAGCCACTCGGAGAGATGGGGATATTCGGACACAGACAACAGAGGTGATGAAGTGGAAGACTGGGAGATAGACACAAATCTCTATCTTTTCAATAGGCCGGAGGACAGCCTAGCTTCTATTCTAGAACATGGCATACCACCTCTACTCCAGACTTGGCCTTTTCCACGGTTGATATTCACCACAAAATAGACGGCCAGGTGCTCAACCAAGTGGCAGGTAGCGACAAAAGGCCAATTAGGCTAGAAATTGATATGGAAGTAGGCCCAGAGGAAATAAAAGCGCTCCCACGTTGGAACTATAAACGAGCCGACTGGGACAGATTTGCAATTCTGACAGATCGGCTATGAGAAACCATCAACACACGGAATAACAATATGAAACCTATGGTGGAAAGCCTAAGCAAAGCAATAATGCAAGCAGCCACCGAAACCATCCCAAGAGGGGCAAGAAAAAACTACAAGCCATATTGGAATGATGAATTGCAGAAAGCGGAAGACGAAGTCTCAAATGCTAGGAACATGGCAGAGAGAGAACAATATATGTAGGCAATTATCGCCCTCAATGCTATCACGGCGAATTACAAAAGAACACTAAACCAAATAACAAGAGACAGCTGGAAAAATAAAACAGAAAGCCTCAATTTAGATAAAGAAGGGAACAAACTATGGAAGTCAGTCAATACCATGAATGACGAAACACCATCAAATAAACAAATTACCATCAAGCATGGCGACAACATGCTTACTGGAAAAAAAAGCAGCAAACGCCTTTATAGAACGAACACTATGCCAGAGCAAACCACATTGATGTCCCTACAGACAGGCACACATACATTAGTGAAGAACAAAAGAGCCACGACAACATCAATATGGCACCAGAGGAGCACATGATGGCAATACTAACAATGAATGAAATGGAAGAGGCCATGAGAACTTTAAAGAAAAAGAAATCGCCAGGAAAAGATGGGGTAACACGAAATGCTGATGGGGTTGGGCCAAACAGCAAAGAGGAAGTTACTATCAGTCCTGAACCAAAGCTGGAAAAGGGGAATTGTACCTCAGACATGGAAAGACGCTGTATTTATACCAGTACCAAAGAAAGAAAAAGATAGAACAGATCAAAATGGATACAGGCCTATCAGTCTACTGAGCTGTGTAGGTAAACTGATGGAACGTATGATAAACACCAGACTGATGTGGCATCTGAAAGAAAAACACATACTAATTACACAGCAAGCAGGCTTTAGACATATCGTCTAAGGGAAAGTTGTTAGCCATTTGTGTTCTATGGTCTCCCTTGTCAAGTGTTTGGCACGTACCCCTTCTCGGAATAATGTTTTTAAATACATAAAATACAATAGCAAAGAACCAGTTATATAGAAATAGTTAAAAAATAAACACAAAAGAACATGTGATATATGTGTCTTTCTTAACAATTTCAATAGAAACACAATACATTTAAAATAGAAGAAAGTTAATTTCATTATTGTTTGAATGAACGTGCTGCGTATATATGCAGAACAATCTGCAACCTGAACTAACAAGACCGTCGCCGCTGGGACTGGGAAGCCTTCTCGTTCATTAAAACAGTCCAAAATCACTGGAGGACAAATTGAGAGTGATCCACGGCCTCTCTTGAGAGACGCTTGGTCGGAATCACTCTCCGTAACCAAGGCATGCAAAATTACTACAATTTGGACATAACGACGATTGTCCCTGATACGGTATTCTGTGCAGACAAGGCAAACTATAGATGGGCAGGTCACATGTTGAGACAAAACGATGGTCGATGGAGCACAGCGACAGTTGTCTGGTACCCCCCAACAAAAAAAAAAGAGACCCCGGGGAAAACATCCATTGCGTTGGTCAAGCTCTCCTGCTGTCCGCAACATCCGAGATGTCTTTAGTAGAATGCTTACCAACCACTGGACTGCCGTGACCCAAGGCAAGGTCCGCTGGAAACGGATAGGAAACCCTCAGCAAGGCTGAGGAACGGGTCACAAAGATCAAGAAATGCTGACAGCTTGCAGGCTTGTTGTTTCCCTTTTTCGAAGAGGATTCAACTGTTGTGTTGTACAAACCACACGTTTGCCATGTTAGACATCTAATCGGTTTCGATTTATTTTTATTTTTTGCTACAAATGTCGAAAATCCATATTTGCAGAGATATATTGTTGGAAATGGAATGAAAACTTGCATAGCTCGCTTTACAAGATAAGGCTAGTTTACTAACTGCATTGTATACAGTCTGTTCACACCAGGTCTGTGTCCACGTGCCATCTAGCCAGGTGGGTCTAACAACTAGCGAAATGTAAAAGTACTGATGAGCGTAAACACAACTCAACGAAGTCCAAAATTTATACCTGAATTTAAAGTACAACCAAGATAACGATCACAGGCAAGGCAAAGACCAAACCTGAAGTTATTTTAGAACAACAGAAGATTGAGAAAGTCACAAGCTTTGAGTACTTCGGCTCAGTTATAAGTGCCAATGGCTACGGCAATGCAGAGGTTCAATAAAATGAGAAACTGATGATAGAACATTCATAAAATGAAAATAACTATTCTGTGAACTTGCATTATACCGATGAAGACATGCGGATGTGAAACGTGGACCCCCACACAAACACTTAAGAAAAGGATTGCATCTTTTGAACTAAAGGACTACGGAAAAGTGCTCAAAATACAATGGATAGCAAAAAGGAAAAATGCAGATATCCTTAACTTAACTTAACGTCCTTAAACTGGTTTAGAAGACTCTGCAGAATCTGTATACATACAGTTTCATTTCATCACCTTGCTCTAAAAGCTATGCGCATCCAATTTATTCTTAAATGCATTAACTGTCCTTCCCTCCACTACCTCCCCTGGCAATGCATTCCAAGCATTCACCACTCTCTAATTAAAACAATATTTCCTAATATCGAATCTGGACCTCTCTTTAGTTAATGTGTAACTATGCCCTCTTGTTCTAGTTGGTGGCTGTATTTTTTTTTAAAACTTGTTATAGTCTAATTTATCCATTCCTCTGATCATCTTATAAGCCTGTATTAAGTCACCACAAATTCTTCTCTCTTCTAGACACTGTAGGCCGGTTTTTCCTCATAACTGTAATTCTGCAATCCCACAATCAGCGTTGTCGCTCTTTTTTGTATTATTTCCAGCATGTTTGTATTCCCTCTATGATAAGGACTCCACGCCTGTACACATAACTCCAATCTAGGTCTAACTAATGCTTTATACAGTTTGACTATCACTTCCTTCCTCCTATGTTTAATATTTATTTTTATCATACATAACATTGCATTTCCTTTTTCATTGCTACCTGAACTTGCTCACTCACCTTACCTGTATGCTCTAGTATAACTTCTAAGTCCCTTTCCTTATCTATCTTTGTAATATTGTTCTCTCCCATTCTGTAATTATGTTTCATATTGGATCTACCCATGTGGATGACTGTACATTTAATCACATTAAACTCCATTTGCAAACTTACAAACCACTCTCGAATTTTATCTCAATATATCCACATCTGCTTGAGATATAGATACAGATATAGATATACTATAGATCCTACTTAATATCAAGAAAAATTGGTTAGTAAACAACATCTTGTCTCGAAAGCTAAAATAGTTTCTTCTTCTTCTTCGTTCGTCTTCAGATTTCAGCTTCCAGTATTTTAACGAAGGCAGCAGTCGACTCAAGGCTCTGTACGCTTCCGTACAGCTTCTCGTGGAAGGACACTGGCTGTTGCCAATTGTTACTTCTTTTGTCGGTATACAGCGGACATGACTGCAAAATATATTATGCCTTCATGGGGGCTGTGCCGCAGGCACAAATGTCTGTAGTGCCAATCTTGAACTTTTTGTACAGATGGCATCTGAGTCTGTTGTGACAGAAAATAGCCGGAAAATGATCACCTGGTCTCGCCTGGAGAGTTGATGGTAGGCATTGTTTTCTATGTGGCCAGGGTGATCCTATCTTCCATTTTGCACTGTACGTTGTCCTGATGAATGCTTTAGTTTCATTGTATGTGATTTCTGTATCACTCTGCTGCAGCATTCCTCGCTCTCTGGCGAGCCTGTCCACCTCTCCGTTGCCTGGAATGTCGCATTGGACTGCTTTTTTTTTAAGCACTGGGCTCTTTAGGGCCATTACACTGCTAGGTCGTCTGTGAAAATGACCACTTGCTTTGCTGTATAATAGTTTGACCACATCAAACGCTATACTGACCTAGAAAGAACGTTACAGGAGGGTTTGGTGCTTGGAAAGCGGGGCTGAAGCAGACTGATGAAAAGATGGAAACAAGACATCACGGAGGTCCTGACGATGACAACGATAGAGGCGATACTTCTGGCTAGAGATCGATTTACAGATCGGCTGTTGTGAAAGTGATTTTCTGCAAATGACATGCAACATGATGATGATGATGATGATGATGATGATAATAATGATGATAACGATGAAAGTGAGCGATGATTTTCTGTGCGGTCCACACCGATCAGCACATTTGCATTCCGTTCTCTGGACAACATTCTGCTACTTAAGCCATATCAGGGCTTGGTGGTTCAAGATTGAGAACGAACGACCGTAAGCCAGCAAGCCATATAATTAAAAAAACAGAATGCGATACTGGAGAAAACACTAAAAAGCTATCTTTCTGTTTTTTTGCCTCGTTTACCTTGGTTCCTAAGAGGCAGTATATTGTTCTGTGTTTTGCACTTTACAGCCTGGTTAAACCATATTCAGCAAGAAATTTAATAGGTGTACGACCCTGTCAGATCAGGAATCTGAACACAGACATGTTTTGTTTGTGAGCCATCGAAACTTTGCAACCACGTATGAACACTTCTATAAAAGCTTAACACATGCAATTCCAAATTCATATCTTTTCTATCGTTATCGCTGCTTGTTTCAAATCTATCAATAACATGACCTCCCATAGTGTATCCGGGGTCCCTTACTGAGAATTGTAGAATATAACCGCCACAGAATACTGTCACAGTAGGTCAAGGGCAAACAATCTTAAGGTGAGCGATGTATGTATTTCTCCTGAGTGGCCAAAACATTAATTGCATGTTGAAAGCGAGGACTAAGAGTTGTCCATGGATGTGGCAATCTCAAAATGTACAAATTATCGCTACCCTACTGCAAATAACTAGGAAAAGTATTTCCTAAAAGCTGTTTATGGTATGTCAAATACAATGCTGGACCCTTGCTTCAACAAAAAGAGATGAGTAATTATGATTTAACTTTACTTAACGTCTTTATACTGGTTTAGAAGACTATGCATAGTCTGTACGCAACCAGTTCATTTACATTTCCTTGCTCAATAAGCTATGCGCATCCAATGTATTCTTAAATGCATCAACTGCCTCTGCTTCCATCACTTCCTGTGGAAATGCATTCCAAGCATTCACCCCTATCTGACTAAAGAAATATTTCCAAATATCCAATCTTGACCTTTCTTTATTTAATTTGAAGCTTGGCCTTTTTTGTTCTGATTTGATTAATTGAACTCCATGCATGTATTGAAAGGCGTGACTAAAGAGAGTTGTGCATAAGGATAGCAACCTCATCATGCAAGTAAACTGTTACATAAACTCCAACTGCAGGATCATGCAAAGCTTTTTTGCTGAAGTCATCTTGATGGAGGTTGAATGTATTTGTACTGATGTGCTTCGGCTGGCGCGAAAAATATCAAGAAAAGAGATCTTCCTTGTTCGTCTGCAGACCTCGAATTCAATTACTCTAACGAAGGCAGCAGTTGACTTGAGGGTCTGAGCACTTCTGTACAGCTACTCGTGGAATGACACTGGTTGTTGACAAATGCTACTTCTTGTCGGTAAACGATGGACAGGGCTGCAAAATGTGTTCTGATGTCATGGGGGATGTGCCGAGAAGATAGATGGCCAGCTAGAGTCGTTGCCTTGTGTTTTAATTCAAGTCAGGTAATCCTCATTCTTAACCATTGTCTTTCGTGTTGATCGTCCACGGCAACGGTTGATGAGTCTCGGGCAGCGTGGAGGAAAACGGAGTATAATCGAAATGTCTCAGCGAGGTGTTCCGCGGGAGACTCCATTAGTGGTGAGGTCTTGTATTTCGTATAGTGTAAAGTGCAGAATCTGCAACAAAAGAAATAAGATTTGTAAGATTCTGTGTTTATATTAATCTTAGTCTTAGTAGACCTGTAATTATACAAGGGAAGATGACCCTGTGGAGGTCCCAGCTGTGGTGTGAGCTGGATAAAGGAGGGATGAGGATTTCCTGCTTAGCGTGTTAGGCTCGAGCAGCTTATTACTCCGTTGTGTTAAGACAAGTGCCAAGAAGTTTGGTTAATAGATCAGGGAGTCCATCTTAATGGAATTCCCTAGTAGTGGATCCAACGGGAAGCTTCGACTGGTTCATTTCTTCTTCTCCTTTTTCGTTCGTCTTCTGACATCAACTTTAATGACTCTAACGAAGTCATCAGTCGACTCAAGGCTCTCTACGCTTCCGTACAGTGTCTCGTGGAAGGACACTAGCTGTTGCCAAATGCTACTTCTTTTGTCGGTATACTGTGGACATGGGTGAAAAATATGTTCTGCCTTTATTTTGCACTGTACGTTGCCCCGATGAATGCTTTAGTCTCATTGTATGTAGTTTCTGTATCTAACGACGTAGGTTAGGTTCTTGATTTTGTTCCATAGCGGTATTTTAACCATTCCTATCTATTTTGTATACTCCACAGGCGATAAGAGAGAGACTGGAACATGAGGGAACTACGTTTTGAACTCTCCCAGTTTTACTACTATAATCGCTCAGCAATTTATATAATGTGCAGACCGACACTGTGCATTAATGTCTGAAATAGTATCTTGCTATCCACATGTTAACAAACTGACCCTAGGCATTACAGTTCTAACTAGTATCTTACTATCCATATTTTAACAAACTCACCCTAGGCATTACAGTCCTAGCTAGTATCTTACTATGCTACATCAAGTTTTAATGTCCTATATATAGTATCTTACTATCCACAGACTATCATTCCAGCATTAAATTTTGATGTCCTACACAGTATCTACCTAAGCACATGGTAACAGTCTTTTATATAATACCTTACTATATGAATATTAACATACAGACAATAAACGGTATTGTCCTACAAAGTATCGCACTATCCCCATTAAACATAAGTTCACTGACTCGAAACTTTACAGTCCTACATTGTAATTTGCTATCTGTATATTAACAGACCAATACCAAGTTTTATTGTTCTTCACAGTATTATACAATCCCAATGGCATCAGACTGACAGAGAGCTTTAATGTCTTACACAGGATCTTACAATCCACATATTAACATACCAACTCTAGATTGAATGCACTGCACAGTATCCACTATCCAGATGTTAGACTTACCCAACACATTGATGTCCTACATAGTTCCCTCCTGCCACCATGTTAACAGGCCAACACAGAGTTTGAAGGTCTTACAGAGTATCTTACTATCCACATGTCAATAGGCTAAGACAGAGCTTTAATGTGCTACAGAGTATCTTACTATCTACATGTTAACAGGCCAACACAGAGCTTGAATGTCCTACAGAGTATCTTACTAACCCAATGTTAACAGGCCAACACAGAGCTTGAATGTCCTACAGAATATCTTACTATCCACATGTCAACAGGCCAACACAGAGCTTGAATGTCCTTCAGAGTATCTTACTATCCAGATGTTAGCAAGCCAACATAGAGCTTGAATGTCCTACAAAGTATCTTACTATCCACATGTCAACAGGCCAACACATAGCTTGAATGTCCTACAGAGTATTTTACTATCCATTTTACCCCAGGCCAACACAGAGCTTGAATGTCCTACAGAGTATCTTACTATCCACATGGCAACAAGCCAAAACAAAGCTTGAATGTCCTACGTAGTATTTTACTATCCACTTGTCAACAGGCAAACACATAGCTTTAATGGGCTACAGAGTATCTTAATATCCACATGTCAACAGGCCAACACAGAGCTTTAATGTCCTACATAGTATTTTACTATCCACATGTCAACAGGCAGACACATAGCTTGAATGTCCTACAGAGTATCTTACTATCCACATGACAGAGTACTTCGAAGAAGATATCTTACTGTACCTATGTCATCAGCCCGACTCTGAGCTTTGCTATCCTACATGATATTGTACTATCCACATGTTTTAATGTCATTCATAGCATTTTACAGTCTCCCTGTCAACAGACCAACACCAAGCTGTAATGTCCTAATATAAAATCTTTCTTTCTAAATGTAAGTAGACCTAATATCAAGCTGTAATGTACTACATAGAATCTTACTATCTAAATTTTAACAGACCGATGCTATTCGCTAATATTTTATATATATTATCTTACTGTCACCATGAGGATGGTGTGGCCTAGTGGTTAAGGTGGCACGGCTCAAAACCCAAAGGTGCTGGGTTCAAACCCCATAACAGCGCCGTTACCCCGGTAAGGCGAAACCTTAGAAAATGCAAGAGGACGCAGACCATTACAAAAAATGCATGCTGAAGTTGGATGCACTTGACCGACAGGCGCAAAATAAACACCACAGTACAATGTACACCACCTTGGGGATTAGAGAAATAAGGTAAACTAAACAAAAAACAAAAAACTGTCACCATATCAACATAATTACACTAAGCTTCAGTGTCCTATATATTATCTTAATGTCCTCATATAACCAACCGATTCTTTAGATTTAATGCGATACATAGCATCTTACTGTCTACATATTAGCGTACTATCTGAGTATCCCAACAGTAACATACACGAACAGTCACCTAACTTTACTGTCCTGCATAGCATTTTACAATTCCCATGTTAACAAACCTACCTAAAAGCATTAGTGTGCTACATAATATCTTACTGACCCCACTTTAACAGATCTAAACTGAGCTTGACGGTCCTATAAAGTATCTCACTGACGCCACTTTAATAGACCAAATCTTATTTTTAATCTCCTACATAGTATCTTAGTATCAGCATGACAAAAGATGAAGGCTAACACTGAGCTTTAAGGTCCTAGGTAGTATCTTACTGTCTGTATATTAAAAGATGGACACCAAGATAATTGTCCTGTAAAGTATCATACCATCCCTATCTTAGCAGGCCGACAACAAGCTGTAATGTCCTACATAGTACATTACTAATTTGCATGTTAATAGCCAAAAACCGAGCTTTTGGCATAGATGACGTACATAGTATCTAACTATACAACTGTTAGCAGACAGACACTGAGTTTTATTGTCCTATGTAGCATTAGACTGTTTGCATGTTTACAAACCATTCCCATTTGTTAATGTCCTACATGTAATCTTACTGTCCAGAAGTTAACAAACTAACACAAAGCTTAAATGACCTACTTTTTTATCTTTCTGTACAAGGATAGCAGTCTGACACAAATCTTTAATATCCTACCTATTGTTTTACTATCCACACGTTATAACAGAAAGAAAGCAAGCTTCACTTTTCTACATAACATCAAACTATCAACTTTATAACACACAGACAGTGAACTGTCATGTCCTACTTATTTTCTTAATATCCACATGTTAATATACATCAACTGAGAAATAATGTTGTATATATTTTCTCACTATCCACATGAAAACAGACCAACCTCATTAACAGGTGTCCTACATAGTATATTATTTCCCCCAGGTAAACAGACCAAAACTGAGTAGTTATGTCCTACATAGTATCTTACTCTCCGCTTGTTAACAGACCAACACTGATCTGTAATGTCCTTTATAGTATCTTACTATCCCCATGTCAAAATACCAACACAGAGCAGTAATGTCCTACATAGTATCTTACTATCCGCGTGTTAACAGAATGACAGCTAGCATTACTTTACCTCATAGTATTGTACTATCCACTTGTTAGCATACGAACAGTGAGCTTTCATGTCCTACATATTTTCTTAATATTCAAATGTTAACGCATAACAGCCGAGATGTAAAGTTGTATATATTATCTTTCCCCTTGATAAAACATCAACACTGAGCTGTAATGTCATACATAATATCTTACTAATCATCATGTTTACAGACCAACACAGCGAACACGTGTCCTACACAATATCTTACAGTTCACATGTATTAACAGACCAACACTGAGAACACGTGTCCTACACAATATCTTACAGTTCACATGTATTAACAGACCAACACTGAGAACACGTGTCCTACAAAATATCTTACAGTTCACATGTATTAACAGACAAACATTGAGCTTTTCTGTTCTATTAAGTGTGTTACCTTCCATTTGTTAACAAATAGAAACCAATAATACATTTCCTAAACAGCATCCTGCTGTCCCCATGTCAATAGACCAACAACGAGCTGTGATGTTCTAAAGAAATATTTACTATCAATACATTAACAAACCAACACTGAGCCTTATCGCCAAAATAAAAGTATCTTCCTTTCCCCCCAGAAAGAGATGCAATAGACTTAATTATTTTATCTGACTATCACAATGCAAACAGAATCACACCGTGGTTCAATGTCCTTTATATTATCTTGATATTCACAGGACAAAAGAAGTAGACGGACACCAAACTCTACTGTCCCACATAGTATCTTACTTTCCACCTCTCAACAAACTGACCATGTCCGTTAATGTTGTACATATTATACTACTAATCACATGTTAATAGATCCACACTTTACTTCAATGCCCTACATTTTATCTTTGAATCCCCATGCCAGAAGAACACTTAGCTTTACTGTTATACATACTATCTTACCATCCACATGTCGACAGATCAGCACCATGATTTGCTCCACTAAATATTATCTTACCACCCACACGTTAACAGACCGGCAACAAGATTTGATACCCTACATATTATTTTACCATTCACATGTTAACAGACCAGCACCGCGATTTGATACTCTATATATTATCTTACCACCCACATGTTAACAGACCAGCACCGCGATTTGATACTCTATATATTATCTTACCACCCACATGTTAACAGACCAGCACCGCGATTTGATACCCTATATATTATCTTACCACCCACATGTTAACAGACCAGCACCGAGATTTAATACCCTATATATTATCTTACCACCCACATGTTAACAGACCAGCGCCAAGATTTGCTACCCTAAATATTATCTTACAATCCATTTGATAACTGACCAATACTAGAATTGAATATCTTACATATTACCTTACTATCCACATGGCAACATATGTAGATCGCAATGTAATTTTACAGTCTTACGTAGTACCTACCATCCATATATTAACAGACCAACACCAAAATGTGTGTTCTACATAGCCTTTTACTTTCACTGTGTTTTAGTGAAATGAGATACCAAAGGATGCAGAGCTGAGGCAAAAGCTATGGTGCAGCCACTATGTCCTGGTAAAGATTATGGACTGCATCATGATTACTGGCTTGCAGATATAACATGACCAAAGGATCCTGAATGCAGAGAGGAATAAAGAATTTTTGCACGCTAAAGGACTAAAATTGAGTTTTAATGTCCTACATATTATCTCTTTATCTACATATTAACAGATAGACACTAAGATTTAATGGTGTACATATTATCTTACTATCAACATGTTAGGAGTCAGATACTGAGCTTAAATTTCTTACATAAGGTCTTACTATTTACAAATCAACAGATGCAAACCAACTTGGAGATTTACTGTCTTTAAATTATCTTACTATCCACATGTTAGTAGACTAACACTCAGCTTTAATGTGCTACATAGTATCTCACTATCAACATATTTGCAGATTGACACCAAGCTTTAATCTTCTACATGATATTTTACTATTCACATGTTAGCACACCAACCGCAAGCTTGTTAGCAGTCTAACGCAGAGCTTTGATGACCTACATAGTATCTCACTATCAACATATTAGCAGATTGACACATACTTTAATCTTCTACATGATATTTTACTATTCACATGTTAGCACACCAACCGCAAGCTTGTTAGCAGTCTAACGTAGAGCTTTGATGTCCTACATAGTATCTCACTATCAACATATTAGCAGATTGACACCAATCTTTTAATCTTCTACATACTATTTTACTATTCAAATGTTAGCACACCGAACCGCAAGCTTGTTAGCAGTCTAACGCAGAGCTTTAATGTCCTTCATAGTTTCTCACTATCAACATATTAACAGTCTGACACCAAGCTTTAATCTTCTACACAGTATCTTGCTATCCATATGTTAACACACACACACAGCAATAGTTACGTTCTTACATATAATCTTACTACCCACATGTTAACCACAATAGCATTATCAACTCTCAAACACTTCGACGGTTTGCAAAGACTGGCCCTTTCAAACAAGCTAAACGCCTACTGTGTATGTATTTGCTTAATGGATGAATCAACAACAACAGATCCAATCGAAGGTGTTTTGCAATCAATTCTAGAGCTGCATTTATAGTGCCAGTAGGAACAGTACGTAATAAGTAGTTTTGGAAATGTATGTTTAAAATAATAAGATATGTATTACTACCATGCTTTCAATTTGGTGTATTTTAATAGTGTCAGTATTCGAATATATCATAAATAAACAGAGTGACAGCAAAGAGCAATTTTATCAATACCTGGGCTTTAGTAATGTGTACTTTAATATCTGTTTGTTTACATTTGTTAATATGGCAACTTATACGTCTTGTGAAATAAAGAAATAAACAAGAAACAAACACACACTAGAATAAGGTTCAATTTAATGTTTACGTATTTCTTATGCCACATTATGAATATTATGTCTACATATATTCAGCCAGCAGTAAACATGCAAGATTCCATATGGCTAGTTTTATTAAAATGATGGTAATGGGTGTCCTGTTCTAAAAAATGTACAGTTTAAAATTTGGATATGTACAATGAGATTAACAATCTATAGATGGTATGTTAGAGAAATTTATAACATAACAGTCTACATACATTTGCTTTTACATATCCAAGCTTGAATAATTTAAAAGTAGCACACACGGAATATAAGATTTTAAGGGTTTTATTTCCGCTTCAATGGCGCATTTTGTATTTACATATTGTCATTAACTTTCAATGAGTTTTTGTACAAAATGCAACCAGAGCAAAAAAACAATCAAATGAAGATTATAATGTATTTTTACATGTTATTTACAACAACAACAACAACAACAACAACAACAACAACAACAACAAAAAGAAAAAACAAAAACAAAAACAAACAAACAAACAAACAAACAAACAGACAAACATGCATACATATGTACACTCGTATACACAAACACGCATACATTCACACAGAGGCATCTCTGTCTAAAAACCATTTATCTTCATACATCCATCACTTCTGCATACAATTTTCCATACATTACTGATTCTCCCACACACATGGGTACTCATGCGTACACGTTTATCCACATGTACAGGCATACACACTATTTACATCAATATTCTCGTCCTAGTACCCGTGTGTTCACTTACACATACCATACATTCTCGTTCCCACTCACTCGTACGAAAATCCATATATATCTATATTTTTTCCCCCAGGCAGTCCGTAGGTCCTGCCCAGAATATTCACAGATCGTGAAACATCTGGGCAAAGAACCTACTCATCCCCATAAATAAAGATAGAAAGCTGCCTGGGTTAAAAGTGTGCGGTGGTAGAGAGCTCTGCACCGACAGGTCCATACTAAATATCTGAACTCTGCCAGTATTGTTAAGAGTTTGTTTTGTGTGTCTCTGTCTGTCCATGGAAGTGTATGAAGCATTATGGCTCTAAACATGTCTACTTTTATTTTAATAAATTTGCTCATTATTTGTCTAATTTTACCTAGTGTTGTGCTGACTACTTTACAAAGGTAGAATAAATGATTTTCTGTTTCTTGTATGTTTCTGTTGCAAAGATGGCATTTTTGTGTTACGTGTCCTAGCTGGGTTTGAGTTTGTTTACGTATTGGTGTTGTTCCGAAAATTAGTCTGTAAGTAACTTCTTTAATGTGTGGTGATACTTTAATGTTGTGTAGATTACAAAAGTTATGTGTGTAATTAGTTATAAAATACCCGTATCCTCGTTTAATCCTATCTTTAAGTGGGGGTTCCTGTAATAATATAAGTTTTTTGTAAATCGTGTCTGGTTTTTGTGTGAGTAATGTTTCGTTTCCTGTAATGTGTCTAATGCATTGTTTGTAGAACATTGGTATTTTTGTACAGCAGTGTGGGATATTGTTATTTAACTTGCATAATTTAGTTATCCTTAGTCCTAAATAATAATGGGATAGTGGGTATTCATTAGGGTATTTTATGATTTCTTGTACAAATTTTATTCTTAGTGATTGTATTTTAATTGTTGTGTCTTGTAGGGCGATCCCCCCTCGATTTTTTTCTTGCATTAATGTTTTTGATTGGATATTATGTATTGTGTTGCGGAATATGAAGCTTCTAACTGCTTTATTTATTTCTTTGATTGTTTTTAGGGGTGGGCATAATATGTTTGCGACATATATTATTTTGGGTATTATAACTGAGTTAACTATTATACTGCGCCCAAATATTGTTGTAATTTTGTATTCAAATTTTTTGAGGATGTTTTTAGTATTAACAGTAATTTTCTCCCATATTTCTTTATTAGGGTCAAGTGGATTTGCAGGGTATATTATTCCATATATTTTAAATTTGTTTACTTGATTTAATTGAAATGGAAAATCGAATTTATTTGTCCACTTGCCAATCCCCATTATGGATGATTTGGGGATATTAATTTTGGATCCGCTTTCTGTGCCGAAATGTGTGAAGGTGTTTAGGATTTTTTGAATTGACCTACTATTGGATGGAAAGAAAGCGGTATCGTCCGCGTAAGCTATTAATTTTTGTTCCCCAGACCCCGGTACATGGGTCCCTACTATTGTTGGGTCCTGTCTAATCTTCTCTAATAGGGGCTCCAAGACTAGGGTATATAGTGTTGGGGACAGCGGACACCCTTGCCTGACTGATCTTGTTAGGGAGAAACTATCTGTTAACTGATGGTTAATCATTATTTTGCTTTCAGGTCTCTTATATATTATTTTTATCCAGTTGGTAAGGTATTCCCCAATGTTATTTTTATTTAATATTTCGTGGAGAAAAGAATGTGAGACTCTGTCGAAAGCTTTTTCTTGGTCAATTGAGAGGATTGCAGCTTGTATGTTTTTGTCGCTAGTATATTGTATAATGTCTCGTAGGAAATGTGCATGTTTACTGATTTTCCTATCCTTTACGCTACATTGTTGGTCTTTATGTACTAGATGTTGCATAAAGGGTCTAATCTTTAGTGTGAGGGCTTTGGTCAGAATTTTGTAGTCTACGTTCAGGAGAGAAATTGGTCTGTAGTTTTTGGCCTCTAGCTTGTCACTGTCCGGTTTAGGGATCAGTGTAATGTAAGCTTCGTTAAGGCTATTTGGCAATTCGCCTGTTTCAAATGCTTCATTTAAAACTTTTAAAAGGGTGGGTCCAATACTGTCGAAGAAGGTTATGTAGAACTCGACGGTCAAGCCGTCAGAGCCTGGGCTTTTGTTTTTCTGAAAGGAGTCGAGTGAGTTTTTTAAGTCAATTAAAGACAGGGGTGTACTAATGGCATCCCTGTCTGTGTCACTCAACTGCTTTGTATACTCAGAAAATTTTCCGCACTCAGTGTGCGTGGTATTCTCTGCAGAATACAACGTCGTGTAGTAGTCATGAAAGGTCTGTCGTATTTCGTAGGGTTCAGTTAAAATTTGTCCTGTTGGTCCCTTGATTTTGTGTATTTGTCGTGAACGTTGTATGTTCTGTTCTACCGCTAGGTACTGTTGTGTAGGGTTTTCCTGTAAAAGTATTGGTATTTTAGCTCTTAATTGGGCCCCTTGTAGTTTATAATTATCGATTTTGTCTAATTCGTCCTGTAAAAGTTGAATTTGGGGTAAGTTTTTATCAATTAATTTTGTCATTTTTATAGCATCTTCAATGATCTGTCTATTGCGTTTTGTATTTCTGTGTATTTGTTTTGAAATTGTCTGTGTGCGGTCCCTGATTGTGCTTTTAATTAAATCCCAATAACTGTTTAAGTCTGTGTCTGGTAGGTGTTCTGTGAGATCTCTTATTAAATTGGATATGGTTTTTACAAATTTGTTGTTATTAAGTAGTGAATTGTTAATTTCCAGTGTTGTGATTGTGTGTGACTATTTGATATGTGTGTGCCGTTAACTATAATAGCTACTGCTTTGTGGTCTGTAAAGGGGGTTGTGTCTATGTGGTGTATTTCATTAACTGTGTATGTTTTTGGTGTGTAAATCCTATCAATTCTAGTGTGTGTTGTACCGTGCTGTGAGTGGGTTGTATGAGTCGTGTCTGTTCCATTAGGGTAAGTATTCCTGTATGCGTCTATAAGGTTATTTTTGTCTAACATTATTTCTAAACTTGTTGTTCGTGTTTTACTTGTATGTGTACGTGATGTGTCTAAGTTACTTAGTGTGCAATTGAAATCCCCAGCAAGTTTCATGTTTTACTTGTATGTGTACGTGATGTGTCTAAGTTACTTAGTGTGCAGCTGAAATCCCCAGCAAGTTTCATGTTTTGCTTGTATGTGTACGTGATGTGTCTAAGTTACTTAGTGTGCAGCTGAAATCCCCAGCAAGTTTCATGTTTTACTTGTATGTGTACGTGATGTGTCTAAGTTACTTAGTGTGCAGCTGAAATCCCCAGCAAGTTTCATGTTTTACTTGTCTGTGTACGTGATGTGTCTAAGTTACTTAGTGTGCAGCTGAAATCCCCAGCAAGTTTCATGTTTTACTTGTCTGTGTACGTGATGTGTCTAAGTTACTTAGTGTGCAGCTGAAATCCCCAGCAAGTTTCATGTTTTACTTGTCTGTGTACGTGATGTGTCTAAGTTACTTAGTGAGCAGTTGAAATCCCCAGCAAGTTTCATGTTTTACTTGTCTGTGTACGTGATGTGTCTAAGTTACTTAGTGAGCAGTTGAAATCCCCAGCAAGTTTCATGTTTTTCTTGTATGTGTACGTGATGTGTCTAAGTTACTTAGTGAGCAGTTGAAATCCCCAGCAAGTTTCAGGTTTTGATTTTTTAAATGTTGTTCTATTGTTTTTATTAGATTCTCATAAAAGGGTGTTTGTTGTAGAGGTTTTGCTGGGGCGTAAATGTTAATTAAAGTGTGTTTGTCTGTACTGTCGTGTGTATTGTGTACCTGTACTATCTGTATTCTGCCCTCTGTATCCCTGTGACTATGTGAGACTATCCATTCGTCAGATGTTTGTAGAATGGCTACGCCTGTGTGTTGTCCTAAACTAAACCAACTATTTTTTAAGCCTAGTGTTGTTGTGATTTGTTTTGCATGTATAATTTCGTGTATGTGTGTTTCTTGTAAAAAAATGAAATCCGGTTTATATTTCTTTATTATGTTGACTACGTGTTGTTGTTTCTGTTTTAATCCGTTAATATTAATAGAAATAATGTGTATGGAACCTAGTGTGGACATTGGACGGATACAAAGTATTGGGCCTGTCGGGGCAACAGCTCTCCACTGACTAGGGTCAGATGGGGATACTGAAATACATGTGGGGGGAAACATACGAAAATAAAAAACAATGTAAAAAACAACAATTTCTGGGGATTATACGATGGTCGCCCACTTGGGTGGGCGAGCACTGCTGACATATAATAACAAGGATAATAATAATAATAATAATAATAATAATAAAAGTAACAGTAATAATAACAAAGATAACAATAAATTAACACACTTGTTACAGTCACACCACCGCGTTTAAACAAATACACATCTATACTAAATTCGCACACACAAAGTTTTTTGTCTCTAGAAGTCTGTGGAAGCTCCTGCCAGGCGTCTTTGCAAACAAAGTTAAATGTCAGCATTGACCGCTGGACAAGGACGTGAGCATCCCTTTTGTGGTTGGGTGACTACTCAGTCCTTGCCCAGCTCCAGCCCGTCCATCATTGTTGTCCAGAGCAGACGCTCCGGGTCGCCGTCGTCTGAGCTGATGTCTTCCAGCCTCACTGAGGGCATGGGAGACATCTGGTCGTCGGTGTCCCGACTTGGCGGGGACACCGGACCAACGCTGTCTGTCCGCTCCTGTGACGGCTCTGGTGACGGTTCCGGCGACGGCTCTGGTGACGGCTCCGGTGACGGTTCTGGAGCCAATTCCGATCCCGGTTCTGGGGTCGGTTCCGGAACGGGCTCTGGCAGGGTCTCTGGCTCGGCTTCTAGGGCCATTTCTTTGGGGGCCGGTGGTGTGATTCCGGTCCCCATTTTGGAGGCTGGAGGAGAGGAGCTCCTCTTCCTCGAACTTCTCTTTCTCCTTCTTTTCCGGTCCACCTCGGTGTACCCATCATCCGAGGTGGCGGGGTGCTCCTCGACGGAGGGGGGAGGTGGGCAGGCTGGAGGTGGTGGAGGCTGAGCTTCAGCCAGCTTTGGTTTTGGCTGTCGCTCAGCCTCTCTTATGATATCTTGCCGTCTTCTCTTGTTGCACTGGCTGGTCCAGTGCGTTACTTCTCCGCATGTCTCACAGAGGGTGCGGCGGCCGGTTATGGTCACCCACAACCTTATGGGCTTGGCGTCCCCACTCCGGAACTTGACGGTCACGTAGTGGGGTACCTCTGTTTGGCTTTTTTTGTAGGCAAAGACCCACTTGTCCGAGATGTTCCTCTGGGGGAACACCTCGGCGTTCTGGTCTCTGGTTATTTTTTTGACCACTGCCTTTACCGACTCCACTTTCGTGGTTTCGGGCACCCAGTTGAGCACCCCTCTCTCCCTCTCCTGCTCCTGGTGTTCAATGCTCAGTGAGAGCTTTGGAGTCATGCACTCCACCTTTTTGCCGTGAAGGCTCTTAAAGTGTAATATGTGGGCTGACTGGGTCAGCCGCACATACCACACTCGGGGGTTTGCGAAACGGCATATGGCGATGACTCCCGAGGGCCCAATGCCCACTGGTCCGGCCATGATGCTTGCCATCTCATGTGGCTTCAGGCTGGCTGACATTTCGCCAGTGACGGTGATCTTTAATGTGCCCTTGCGAAACACAGTGCCGTCGTCCATAAAGGTATCTGGGCTGTCGAATTCCATAATCTCATCAAGAACGTTCATTTTTGAACTCATCCTAAATATTACTATAGGAATTAACACCAACAACAACAAAAAAACAGTCCAAAAAGCACCACCGAAATCACACAAGGCGAGAGCAGATCGCAAACGCGTCCGCCCTCACACACGGAATATAAGCACGCTTAACCATAAACAACTTTTAGCACAGGATCTTCGATTAGCTAGATAACAGTTTCACGATCTAGTAGTGAACTGTATTTACACGGACAATGATTACTTCGTCATAAGGGCAATGTATTCAAAAGAAAGGGATGTAATAAATGCACTACAATAATATAAATCATTTAATAATTACATGAAAATAAAGCAAAAACTTATAAATGTTAAGGTTGCGTATAATGGAGCATACCGTACGAAATTTAACTTTCGGAAATTTCTAACATTTATTTGCATTTTATGAATATTATTAAATTCATTTTAAAAACAATATGCGAGTCGCTGTCACCACAACAGAGCTAACTTAAACAGGCATCAGCATATATGCTAACTCTAACCTTACTATTAACAGCTACAGGAGCAGCCAGTGTTGTCTTCTGCCAGTTACTTGTCTAGTTTGCTCCATGACTTCGACGCCGGTCAAGGTTCAAGGTTCAGTTCTTGTGATAAGCACGGCTTTGCTGTCACAATCGTCGCCGACGAGCGCCCGGGGTCGCGAGCTGTTCCTCCCCATATGTCGTGCACGAGGACGACAACAAGCGTGAGAAATTTGGTCGGGTGGATAATTAACACCTATCGCCTTCAGTGTACAGATGCCAATGTACACGTCCATGTGGTTCTGGTGTAGGGCCATAGCTCACTCGTTCTAAGGTTTGTAACCTGGATAAAGAGGGGAGACGCCCAAGCCAGAACCTCTCACGCAAAATTTTTATGATGGGATAACTCTTAATTATATATTTTTTGTATTTGTTTGGTTATGTCCCTCGCTATGTTTAAAGAAACACTGGATGTCAACAACATCGGCGACGAAGATGGCTCACGACATAAAACTACACCCCCTTCCACGCCTTCTAACGACACAAGTTGATAGAAGATGATGATGATGATGATGATGATGATGATAATACTCATGACAATAATAATAACAAAACATTGGCCATTGACCTACAATAGAACAATTAGATAGATGTTTAAGCATACAACCATGAAGGAATGATTATTCCGTGAGATAAGCAGAAGAAAAGGTGGACATGTTATTAGAGGAAACATAAGACCACACTTTATGTACATATAGAGCGTAGGATACAACGTTGGTAGAGTGGCTGCTTCTTTCCGGCTGCAACTTGTTCCAGCCAACCCAGCTGTAAACGAGTACCAGATTTACTGTTAGGAGAATGATAGAGGAACAGGAATTGGTTTTCACAAAACCTGATGTTTTTGGTTTGATTAGAGGTTTCAATTTCTGGATTCTGTGACGAAGACTTGCCCTTTTCTACCCCTGACCGTTGTCCTTTGTGCGGTATCATGTCGTATTGACCAGTTCATGGATTCGTGTGTGTATCAGAACAATGAAGATTCTAGTACCTCATCTCTGGCGGTAATAAAATAAATTTATATATCAGTGATATTGTAAGCCAAGACATCGAAAAAGGGAACTGGTTACCCCCATCTGATAAAAGCTAAAACCTATTATAGATAAGTTTCTACCACAGCATCCCCGACTACAGTATATTTGTATTACTCGATGTATCCATGAATTTAAAAGGAAGTTGGCTGTGTTTGTATTCTGACATTCTTTCCTTGACATAATCAAGAGTTTCTTGGGCGGATTGTCGCTACGGTTGGCACGTTCTAAATGCATGTTTTTGCTCGTGAGCTTCAATCCCTTCTGTATTTTGTGTTGGCCTTTAACTGGTATTGGGCGGGGTACATTGGAATGTCTTATATGATCACAGCAGTTCATATTTGTCACACATTAGTTGGTAGTCAGCATTGATTGCTGAGAGTACAGAGAAACAAGAAGACCAAAGTAGAGAGAGAGAAAGAGAGAGAGAGAGAGAAAGAGAGAGAGAAAGAGAGAGAGGATGAACAACAGAAATATGAATATTGTTAGATGACTGTTAATTTGTGCAGGTGTTAAAAACAATTCGAGGTAAATCTTCTTCTTCGTACCCTGTCAGACGTCAACTTGAGTTTTTTCGAAGAAGGCAGCTGTCATCCTGAGGCTGTCGACACTGCCATAGAGCTTGTCTAGTGTTGCCACTGGTGATGGCCACATGTGCTTTCTCTGGTTCTCGTATGTCGGGCAATTTTGCAGCAAATGTTCCGCGGTCATTTTCCCTGTACCACAGGTGCATTCGTCAGTACCACCTTTCATCAGTTTATTGAATAGATGGTACCTCAGTCTGTTGTGGCCTGTGCGGAGTCTGAAGACCACGACCTGCTCTCTTCTGTTTATCTGGTAGTAGGCATAATTTTTTTTGGTAGCCAGTATGCTCTGTTTCCCATTCGGCCATGTATCTGGCCCTAATAAACCTTTTGAACTCTTCGTAGGTCACACTAGAATCTGGTTGTGGTAACCTTGCACCTTCTTTAGCCAGTCTGTCTGCCTCCTCGTCCACTACTCCAGCGATGTTAGGGCCTGCTGCATCCGATTGTTTGATATGGTGAGATTTTCTTCAGTGGTCCACAAAGCCAGATCGTCTGCAAACATGGATCTGTGGACTCTTCTTAATATATTATCTATTATGTTGTTTATATACACAAGAAAAAAAGTGTGGGTGACAGTACTCCCCCTTTTGGTACTCCCTGCTCCAGTGTCACATTTTTGCTCATCTTCCCTTGAACTTGAACTCTGGCTGTTCTGTTTTCGAGATAGTGGCTGATCAATCTGTACATTTTTCCAGATACTTTACTTCTTTATAGCTTGACTCTTTCCCCACCTTGTCAAATGTCTTCTCTATATCCACCCAAACCGCTACTGTATGCTTTTTCTCCTGGCATGCATCCTCTATTTTCTGCGCTATGAGAGTGATCTGATCCTCAGTGGAACTGTGTTGTCTACATCCTGCTTTCTGTGGAATTAATATGTGTTTTCTTCCAGTTGCCGCATCAGTCTCATGTTTATCATACGCTCCATCAGTTTACCTACACAGCTCAGTAGACTGATAGGCCTGTATCAATTTTGGATCTGTTCTATCTTTTTCTTTCTTTGGTACTGGTATTCGATGTAAATGATTTTAACATGAAAAGGAAAAGGTAATCCTTTCGCAATCATTGATGTCGAGGTTGAAGTGTTAGAGACTTCACTGTACTAGGCCTCAGCTTTTTATGAGGTGGGGTGACCAACTCATGTAGTCGCCACATTTCCTTCAATGACACTTAGCGACGTACAGGTTTAGTTATTAATGAGAATATCATTTGACAGAGTTGAGAGTAAGTAAACACGATTAGAAACGTGAATCAGTTTCTACAGCTTTATGAAAATGGTTAGAGTTAGTGTGTGACTTTATCTATGCAGAGATAGCATTTCTTGAAATCATTCCTCCTGCATAGTTTATAAGAATGAAATAGCCGATATCCTGACTTCAAAAGCCATATCAGCATGTTGTTGTTATTGTTGTTGTATTTATTGTTGTTGTAGAATGCCCGTAATATGTAAGATTAATTTTGTGTGCGTCCTGTAAAAGACGTTAAGTGGCGGGCTGCAACATGATGTAAGAATAGCCTCGAGAGTTTGAAAGATTAGTTGGCAGGGGCATAAACTTAAACATAAACATACATCTAAGTACCTTGGAATTACAATGGATCGCACATTGTCCTACAAAGAACAATGTGAAGCGGTGAAACAAAAAGTTAGCACAATCATAAAACGTACTGAGTAAGCCAACACGGCATAACTTAACTTAACATAACGTTTTTATATTGGTTTAGAAAACTCATCAGAGTCTGTAGACAACCAGTCCCATTTGCATTACCCTGCTCTAATAACTATGTACATCCTATTTATTCTTAAATGCATTAACTGTCTCTGCCTCCACTATTTCCTGGGGCAAAGCATTCCAAGCATTCACCACTGTCTGAATAAAAAAAAATGTCATGTGTCCAATTTGGACCTTTCGTTAGTTAATTTGTATCTGTGCCCTCTTGTTCTCCCTGGTGGTTGTATTTTGAAAAACTTGTTATAGTCTAATTTAACTTTTCCTGTGATTATCTTATCAACTTAGATTAAGTCAAGTTTAATTCTTCTTGTTTCTAGACACTAACGGCCGGTTTTTCTGAGTCTTTCCTCGTAACTGTAATTCTGGAATCCCACTATCAGTTTTGTCGCTATTCTTTGTATCGTTTCCAGCATATTTATAGCTTTTCTACGATAAGGACTCCACACCTGTACACAGTACTCCGATCTAGGTCTAACTAATGCTTTATACAGTTTGTCAATCACCTCATTACTCCTATGTTTAATATTTCTTTTTTTTATCATACCTAACGGGGCATTTGACTTTTTCACTGCTACCTGGACTTGCTCACTCACCTTACCTGTAAGCTCTATTATTACCCCTATGTCCCTTTCGTTATCTATCATTCTAGTATTGTTCTCGCCCATACTGTAATTTTGTTCCATTTTTTACTTCACACCACTCAGAGTACTCCTTATTTATGCCAATCGCTGTCTTCATCCCGTTAACCAACTTTCAAACAATTCGGCAATCTGCCGATCTATCCCATGTGATTTTAACTTTGTAAAATCTAGATAAATAACATCCACTGGTTCTCCCTTATCTATGATTTTAGTAATCATCTCCATGCACTCCAATAGATTTGTTTAGCACGGTCTCCCTCTAGTAAACCCATGCTGACTATTTCTGATTGGATTTAACCTTTCTAGATGCATTACAATGTTTTCTTTCATTATTGACTCTAACAATTTACAGACTATGCTCGTGAAACTTACTTAATTTTCTGGATATGATTTCTTTCCTCTTTTGAATAAGGGAATCACTCCTGCATCTTTCCAATCTCATGAAACAATCCCTTTTGCAAGTGATTGAGAAAATAATATAGCCAATGGTTTAACTAGTTAGTCTATACTTCAAATAGCATTGATGAATGGATACCATCTTGATCTGTACATCTATCCAATTTTTATCCTTCCAATCTTTTTAGAATCATTTCCTCCGTAATTCAGAATGATTTTAATCGAACTATATCCATTTGACATTTGAAAATATGTATAGGCTCTGGTATCTTGGAGGAGTGTTCTTTTGTATAGACTGTGCCAAAGTATTGATTTATTAGATTAGCTATCTCCCTATTTTCTCTGCTTATTGTCACTGAACTGTCTATGAGAAAGCCTACCTTGTCTTTAGGTCTTTGTTTATTTCTAACATTAGAAAAGAAGCTTTTACCATCAGTCTTGATCCTATTAGTAAGTTTTTTTCGAAGTCTATTTTTGCAGCTTTATTTACTTTCTGAGCTATGTTTTGCTTGTCCAAATATTTTAAATATATTTCTTTTGATTTACTTGCCCTTATATACTTTGTCCAGGCTTAATTTGAAGCTCTTGTACATTTAGCTACAAATCTAGTAATCCACTTTTTATGATTGGTGTTTACCTCCATACATGGAACATATTCGACTTTTAGTTCTAAAAGTGTTTTGAAACACTCTGCCTCTTGTTCAACGTCTGTACCTCTGACAATATCTTTCCAGTGTATGTGGCTGTCTGTATCTTTCATCTTCTGTACATCTGTTTTATAGTAGTATGCTCGCGAGTGTATATTTACATACATTGTAAAGGATGTTATAGGATATATTTTATGGACAACTGATCACTACAGCTAAAGGAATCGACTACTCCCACACCGCGATTCAAGGACGTATACAAGATGAACATGACGTCATGCGACATCCATCCGAAAGCTCAGGATTGAGTCGATTGCAGACAGTCAGTTGGGACGTGCACAGTATTTGCCGACGCTTGTAGAGACCATCTGGATCCAGAGAAATGGGCACAACTGAAAAGATCGGGGAACACCCCGGCAAGTCAGCCTCCTCAGCCCCGTTGTACGATCTGCGACAGGGACTGCCACTCACGTACCGGCGTTTGCAGCCATAGCAGACTGTGTCGAAATACGGGAGACAGAGCTGGGCAAACTTCGCCAGGGCGCCAGGCGCATTATGATCAGTGAGTGAGACGCAAATGAACTGATGAATATTAAATGTATTTACTTGTCTTGGCGTGGCTTTGTTTGTTCTCCATCTCCCGCTACCAAACCCTGACACGGGCCTAAGTAGCAGAACGCAGTCCAGAGAACGGAATGCGTTGTGTCGATATTTGCACCTTTCGGTCAAACACATCCGACTTCAGCAAGCATTTTTTGAGTACCGGGTTAGCATTCCCTCTTCGATCCCTTCTCCTTAGCCAGTCTGCTCTGTTGCAGCCTTTTTTCTAGAATACTGCGCGGACGTGTAGAACGGCCTTGGCAGCTCCGATTCGCTAGCCCTTACGCTATCAGTCAGCTATGGCTCGCTGACCGCTGCAGCTCATGCGCTGCTCACCATCTTGATCCTGTATTTAATTGATTTTGAAGAAATATGATCATGACAATAATAATGGGCATATCGCCGTCGATGAGAATAACCAACATCATCATGTGTCATACTGCGCTTTTAAGTCTGTGGGCGGATGCGTGCATGCCAGATTAAGAAAACACAAGCTGTGCTGGTTTTCCCTCTACTCTATACTTTCATCTGATCGCCCGTCGACCCTCGCTAAGTGCATGCAAGGCTCTTTTTGGCCTCGTCTTTTTCAGGCTAAACGATTTACTGCCAGGATTCACTGAATCGCTTTTATTGACCTCCACATGATCGCCTTACTGCGCTAAGCTCGCTAAACTGAAGTTTCTTTTGGAACCTTTAGCTTGACATTCGAGAAACTTGGCCAGTCTATCTCACTTTAACTTTCTACAAAAGTGTATGAATAGTGTAGTAGTAATGAAAAGAGTATGGTTATTTGTGATGTGGTCTTGTAGCCAATTAGAAGTATGTGTCATGTAGAAGTGATTCAACCTCCTGGCGTGTTTGCCGTACACACTCCAGCTCTCTCACCCATAGATCATGGTTTAGAGACTGGCCGGATGTTTGCCAATCAGATTAGTTGCTGTTTAACGATATACTTCATTTAAACATTCAAATCTTCTTCGGGCAATATCAGGTAGTACTATTTACTCAAGTTTATCTTCTTTTTCTTTCTCTTCTTTTTCTTCTTCTAATTCTTTCTCTTCTTTTTCGTCTCCTTTTTTTTCTTCGTCTTCTTCTTTTTCTAATTCTTTCTCTTCTTCTTCTTCTTCTTCTTCTTCTTCTTCTTCTTCTTATTATTATTATTATTATTATTATTATTATTATTATTATTATTATTATTCTACTTCTTCTTCTCTATTTTCTTCTTCATTCTTTACTTCTTCTTCTTTTTCTTCTTCTTTTCCTTCTTTTTCTAGCTCACCGACAATTGTATTAAGTCTACACGTAAAGGCCAGTTCTATGGACAAAGTCTACTGTGGTGGGGAGTTCTTCAAGACTTTCACAAAAGTGTGTATGTGTGGGTTCGTCTCCGCTTTAGCATGTTACAGTCTTGACAAAGGAAGGGTTTTGATACTGACACGTAACTGCATACCGAGGAGCGCGGTAGCTGTCAATCACACTGGACAAGCAGAAATTGTAGGACTCGATATAATGACACAAGAAACGAAGATCCGCATCTTCAACCTGTATGGCCCACCCAACAAAGAACTGTCGCTCTCGAGTATGGAAATCAAGGACTCCAGCTGCCTAGTAGTTAGAGACTTCAACAGCCACTCGGAGAGATGGGGATATTCGGACACAGACAACAGAGGTGATGAAGTGGAAGACTGGGAGATAGACACAAATCTCTATCTTTTCAATAGGCCGGAGGACAGCCTAGCTTCTATTCTAGAACATGGCATACCACCTCTACTCCAGACTTGGCCTTTTCCACGGTTGATATTCACCACAAAATAGACGGCCAGGTGCTCAACCAAGTGGCAGGTAGCGACAAAAGGCCAATTAGGCTAGAAATTGATATGGAAGTAGGCCCAGAGGAAATAAAAGCGCTCCCACGTTGAAACTATAAACGAGCCGACTGGGACAGATTTGCAATTCTGACAGATCGGCTATGAGAAACCATCAACACACGGAATAACAATATGAAACCTATGGTGGAAAGCCTAAGCAAAGCAATAATGCAAGCAGCCACCGAAACCATCCCAAGAGGGGAAAGAAAAACCTACAAGCCATATTGGAATGATGAATTGCAGAAAGCGGAAGACGAAGTCTCAAATGCTAGGAACATGGCAGAGAGAGAACAATATATGTAGGCAATTATCGCCCTCAATGCTATCACGGCGAATTACAAAAGAACACTAAACCAAATAACAAGAGACAGCTGGAAAAATAAAACAGAAAGCCTCAATTTAGATAAAGAAGGGAACAAACTATGGAAGTCAGTCAATACCATGAATGACGAAACACCATCAAATAAACAAATTACCATCAAGCATGGCGACAACATGCTTACTGGAAAAAAAAGCAGCAAACGCCTTTATAGAACGAACACTATGCCAGAGCAAACCACATTGATGTCCCTACAGACAGGCACACATACATTAGTGAAGAACAAAAGAGCCACGACAACATCAATATGGCACCAGAGGAGCACATGATGGCAATACTAACAATGAATGAAATGGAAGAGGCCATGAGAACTTTAAAGAAAAAGAAATCGCCAGGAAAAGATGGGGTAACAAGAAATGCTGATGGGGTTGGGCCAAACAGCAAAGAGGAAGTTACTATCAGTCCTGAACCAAAGCTGGAAAAGGGGAATTGTACCTCAGACATGGAAAGACGCTGTATTTATACCAGTACCAAAGAAAGAAAAAGATAGAACAGATCAAAATGGATACAGGCCTATCAGTCTACTGAGCTGTGTAGGTAAACTGATAGAACGTATGATAAACACCAGACTGATGTGGCATCTGAAAGAAAAACACATACTAATTACACAGCAAGCAGGCTTTAGACATATCGTCTAAGGGAAAGTTGTTAGCCATTTGTGTTCTATGGTCTCCCTTGTCAAGTGTTTGGCACGTACCCCTTCTCGGAATAATGTTTTTAAATACATAAAATACAATAGCAAAGAACCAGTTATATAGAAATAGTTAAAAAACAAACACAAAAGTACATGTGATATATGTGTCTTTCTTAACAATTTCAATAGAAACACAATACATTTAAAATAGAAGAAAGTTAATTTCATTATTGTTTGAATGAACGTGCTGCGTATATATGCAGAACAATCTGCAACCTGAACTAACAAGACCGTCGCCGCTGGGACTGGGAAGCCTTCTCGTTCATTAAAACTGTCCAAAATCACTGGAGGACAAATTGAGAGTGATCCACGGCCTCTCTTGAGAGACGCTTGGTCGGAATCACTCTCCGTAACCAAGGCATGCAAAATTACTACAATTTGGACATAACGACGATTGTCCCTGATACGGTATTCTGTGCAGACAAGGCAAACTATAGATGGGCAGGTCACATGTTGAGACAAAACGATGGTCGATGGAGCACAGCGACAGTTGTCTGGTACCCCCCCAAGTAAAAAAAAAAGAGACCCCGGGGAAAACATCCATTGCGTTGGTCAAGCTCTCCTGCTGTCCGCAACATCCGAGATGTCTTTAGTAGAATGCTTACCAACCACTGGACTGCCGTGACCCAAGGCAAGGTCCGCTGGAAACGGATAGGAAACCCTCAGCAAGGCTGAGGAACGGGTCACAAAGATCAAGAAATGCTGACAGCTTGCAGGCTTGTTGTTTCCCTTTTTCGAAGAGGATTCAACTGTTGTGTTGTACAAACCACACGTTTGCCATGTTAGACATCTAATCGGTTTCGATTTATTTTTATTTTTTGCTACAAATGTCGAAAATCCATATTTGCAGAGATATATTGTTGGAAATGGAATGAAAACTTGCATAGCTCGCTTTACAAGATAAGGCTAGTTTAAAAACTGCATTGTATACAGTCTGTTCACACCAGGACTGTGTCCACGTGCCATCTAGCCAGGTGGGTCTAACAACTAGCGAAATGTAAAAGTACTAATGAGCGTAAACACAACTCAACGAAGTCCAAAATTTATACCTGAATTTAAAGTACAACCAAGATAACGATCACAGGCAAGGCAAAGACCAAACCTGAAGTTATTTTAGAACAACAGAAGATTGAGAAAGTCACAAGCTTTGAGTACCTCGGCTCAGTTATAAGCGCCAATTGGCTACGGCAATGCAGAGGTTCAATAAAATGAGAAACTGATGACAGAACATTCATAAAATGAAAATAACTATTCTGTGAACTTGCATTATACCGATGAAGACATGCGGATGTGAAACGTGGACCCCCACACAAACACTTAAGAAAAGGATTGCATCTTTTGAACTAAAGGACTACAGAAAAGTGCTCAAAATACAATGGATAGCAAAAAGGAAAAATGCAGATATCCTTAACTTACCTTAACGTCCTTAAACTGGTTTAGAAGACTCTGCAGAATCTGTATACATACAGTTTCATTTCATCACCTTGCTCTAAAAGCTATGCGCATCCAATTTATTCTTAAATGCATTAACTGTCCTTCCCTCCACTACCTCCCCTGGCAATGTATTCCAAGCATTCACCACTCTCTAATTAAAACAATATTTCCTAATATCGAATCTGGACCTCTCTTTAGTTAATGTGTAACTATGCCCTCTTGTTCTAGTTGGTGGCTGTATTTTTTTTAAAAACTTGTTATAGTCTAATTTATCCATTCCTCTGATCATCTTATAAGCCTGTATTAAGTCACCACAAATTCTTCTCTCTTCTAGACACTGTAGGCCGGTTTTTCCTCATAACTGTAATTCTGCAATCCCACTATCAGCGTTGTCGCTCTTTTTTGTATTATTTCCAGCATGTTTGTATTCCCTCTATGATAAGAACTCCACGCCTGTACACATAACTCCAATCTAGGTCTAACTAATGCTTTATACAGTTTGACTATCACTTCCTTCCTCCTATGTTTAATATTTATTTTTATCATACATAACATTGCATTTGCCTTTTTCATTGCTACCTGAACTTGCTCACTCACCTTACCTGTATGCTCTAGTATAACTTCTAAGTCCCTTTCCTTATCTATCTTTGTAATATTGTTCTCTCCCATTCTGTAATTATGTTTCATATTGGATCTACCCATGTGGATGACTGTACATTTAATCACATTAAACTCCATTTGCAAACATACAAACCACTCTCGAATTTTATCTCAATATATCCACATCTGCTTGAGATATAGATAAAGATATAGATATACTATAGATCCTACTTAATATCAAGAAAAATTGGTTAGTAAACAACATCTTGTCTCGAAAGCTAAAATAGTTTCTTCTTCTTCTTCGTTCGTCTTCAGATTTCAGCTTCCAGTATTTTAACGAAGGCAGCAGTCGACTCAAGGCTCTGTACGCTTCCGTACAGCTTCTCGTGGAAGGACACTGGCTGTTGCCAATTGTTACTCCTTTTGTCGGTATACAGCGGACATGACTGCAAAATATATTATGCCTTCATGGGGGCTGTGCCGCAGGCACAAATGTCTGTAGTGCCAATCTTGAACTTGTTGTACAGATGGCATCTGAGTCTGTTGTGACAGAAAATAGCCGGAAAATGATCACCTGGTCTCGCCTGGAGAGTTGATGGTAGGCATCGTTTTCTATGTGGCCAGGGTGATCCTATTTTCCATTTTGCACTGTACGTTGTTCTGATGAATGCTTTAGTTTCATTGTATGTGATTTCTGTATCACTCTGCTGCAGCATTCCTCGCTCTATGGCGAGCCTGTCCACCTCTCCGTTGCCTGGATTGTCGCATTGGACTGCTTTTTTTTTAAGCACTGGGCGCTTTAGGGCCATTACACTGCTAGGTCGTCTGTGAAAATGACCACTTGCTTTGCTGTTTAATAGTTTGACCACATCAAACGCCATACTGACCTAGAAAGAACGATACAGGAGGGTTTGGTGCTTGGAAAGCGGGGCTGAAGCAGACTGATGAAAAGATGGAAACAAGACATCACGGAGGTCCTGACGATGACAACGATAGAGGCGATACTTCTGGCTAGAGATCGAGTTAAAGATCGGCTGTTGTGAAAGTGATTTTCTGCAAATGACATGCAACATGATGATGATGATGATGATGATGATGATGATAATAATGATGATAATGATGAAAGTGAGCGATGATTTTTTATGCTATATAATAATGCTTGTTATGGTATACAAAAATATATGTGACTTTATTGTTGACGTAGATCTAGCAAATACTATTTTCATTTATAAACATCATTGCATAATTTCAGAAGTGCCGGTTATGCTAGCAATCAGCTAGAGGTTAGTGATATTTAAGATAATATCTGTGGGTAACTGAGACGCTAGTCCGGTCAAGCACACCATATTGTCCAGGACGTTGCGTCAGGGTCAATCACAATGTTTTTCGTCCATCACGAACCTTTACTTTTTTGCACTCAGCCAGTCCATCCAGTCGAGTATTCTGTAAATCCGGGTTGTGGATGGGTGGGAAGATGGGAACTGCATATTCGCAGTCAGTGAAAGCAGAGAAAGTTTGTTTCGCGAGACGGTGATCATGATTGCCAGCAAATCCATGTACCTCAGCCGCGTTATTGCTCAGAAAGGTGTCCCGCAACTAACGCAGCTTTTTGACTGTAGTGTAGCTTGTCAGCGGACCTACGCTCTCTGCTCGCCCGTCGTCACAGGACTCGACTGTGTTAGTACTGGATACATGAAAAGAGAATGACTTGCGTGATGCATTTCCTTTAAGTGAGAAAGGGTTGCGCAGTTTGTCGACCACACTCTCTCGCTCGAGTCCAACTTTAACCAGTGGCAAGACAAGTCAGGACGACTGGATATGAGCTCGGGTGCAGTGGTTGACCACGGATGCTCAAGTGCCTGGCCGTGTTCTGTGCGGTCCACACCGATCAGCACATTTGCATTCCGTTCTCTGGACAACATTCTGCTACTTAAGCCATATCAGGGCTTGGTGGTTCAAGATTGAGAACGAACGACCCTAAGCCAGCAAGCCATATAATAAAAAAAACAGGATGCGATACTGGAGAAAACACTAAAAAGCTATATTTCTTTTTTTTGCCTCGTTTACCTTGGTTCCTTAGAGGCAGTATATTGTTCTGTGTTTTGCACTTTACAGCCTGGTTAAACCATATTCAGCACGAAATTTAATAGGTATACGACCCTGTCAGATCAGGAATCTGAACACAGACATGTTTTGTTTGTGAGCCATCGAAACTTTGCAACCACGTATGAACACTTCTTTAAAAGCTTAACACATGCAATTCCAAATTCATATCTTTTCTATCGTTATCGCTGCTTGTTTCAAATCTATCAATAACATGACCTCCCATAGTGTATCCGGGGTCCCTTACTGAGAATTGTAGAATATAACCGCCACAGAATACTGTCACAGTAGGTCAAGGGCAAACAATCTTAAGGTGAGCGATGTATGTATTTCTCCTGAGTGGCCAAAACATTAATTGCATGTTGAAAGCGAGGACTAAGAGTTGTCCATGGATGTGGCAATCTCAAAATGTACAAATTATCGCTACCCTACTGCAAATAACTAGAAAAAGTATTTCCTAAAAGCTGGTTATGGTAAGTCAAATACAATGCTGGACCTGTGCTTCAACAAAAAGAGATTAGTAATTATGATTTAACTTAACTTAACGTCTCTATACTGGTTTAGAAGACTATGCAGAGTCTGTACGCAACCAGTTTCATTTACATTTCCTTGCTCAATAAGCTATGCGCATCCAATGTATTCTTAAATGCATCAACTGCCTCTGCTTCCATCACTTCCTGTGGAAGTGCATTCCAAGCATTCACCCCTCTCTGACTAAAGAAATATTTCCAAATATCCAATCTTGACCTTTCTTTATTTAATTTGAAGCTATGCCTTTTTTGTTCTGATTTGATTGATTGAACTCCATGGATGTATTGAAAGGCGTGACTAAAGGGAGTTGTGCATGAGGAAAGCAGCCTCATTATGCAAGTAAACTGTTACATAAACTCCTACTGCAAGATCATGCAAAGCTTTTTGCTGAAGTCATCTTGATGGAGGTTGAATGTACGTGTACTGATGTGCTTCGGCTGGCGCGAAAAATGTCAAGAAAAGAGATCTTCCTTGTTCGTCTGCAGACCTCGAATTCAATTTCTCTAACGAAGGCAGCAGTTGACTTGAGGGTCTGAGCACTTCTGTACAACTACTCGTGGAATGACACTGGTTGTTGACAAATGCTACTTCTTGTCGGTAAACGATGGGCAGGGCTGCAAAATGTGTTCTGATGTCATGGTGGATGTGCCGAGAAGATAGATGGCCAGCTAGAGTCGTTGCCTTGTGTTTTAATTCAAGTCAGCTAATCCTCATTCTTAACCATTGTCTTTCGTGTTGATCGTCCCCGGCAACGGTTGATGAGTCTCGGGCAGTGTGGAGGAAGACGGAGTATAATCGAAATGTCTCAGCGAGGTGTTCCGCGGGAGACTCCATTAGTGGTTAGGTCTTGTATTTCGTATAGTGTAAAGTACAGAATCTGCAACAAAAGAAATAGTATTTGTAAGATGCTGTGTTTATATTAATCTTAGTCTTAGTAGACCTGTAATTCTACAAGGGAAAATGACCCTGTGGAGGTCCCAGCTGTGGTGTGAGCTGGATAAAGGAGGGATGAGGATTTCCTGCTTAGCGTGTTATGCTCGAGCAGCTTATTACTCCGTTGTGTTAAGACAAGTGCCAAGAAGTTTGGTTAATAGATCTGCGAGTCCATCTTAAAAGACTCAAATACTAGACCAAGTTGACACGCAGCCTGTTAGGCGCCATTTATGCTGCTCTTAACAAACCAACTAAGCATGGCCGGTGTTGTGCCATGTCACACAGTTAGTCGCCTCTTATGACATGCTCTAAGTAGGGCAGTGGTGCTATTCTTGTCATTGCCATACCCAAAGATCCAGAATCATTCGGGATTTTAACTGTAGTACGCCGCCCATACAGTGGGTTAGAGGACATATGTTGCTTATACAGAGAATACTAGTTGTTTTTGCTTGTGAATGCACATAGCAACAAAGGGGCATTTTGCTACTCAGATATTAAGCTCGCAATATCACTAGACATATACACGAATAATGCGAATCACAATGTAAACATGCAATTCCCTAGTAGTGGATCCAACGGGAAGCTTCGACTGGTTCATTTCTTCTTGTCTTTTTCGTTCGTCTTCTGACATCAACTTTAATGACTCTAACGAAGTCATCAGTCGACTCAAGGCTCTCTACGCTTCCGTACAGCTTCTCGTGGAAGGACACTAGCTGTTGCCAAATGCTACTTCTTTTGTCGGTATACTGTGGACATGAGTGAAAAATATGTTCTGCCTTTATTTTGCACTGTACGTTGCCCTGATGAATGCTTTAGTCTCATTGTATGTAATTTCTGTATCTAACGTAGGTTAGGTTCTTGATTTTGTTCCATAGCGGTATTTTAACCATTCCTATTTATTTTGTATACTCCACAGGCGATAAGAGAGAGACTGGAACATGAGGGAACTACGTTTTGAACTCTCCCAGTTTTACTACTATAATCGCTCAGCAATTTATATAATGTACAGACCGACACTGTGCATTAATGTCTGAAATAGTATCTTGCTATCCACATGTTAAAAAACTGACCCTAGGCATTACAGTTCTAACTAGTATCTTACTATCCATATTTTAAAAAACTCACCCTAGGCATTACAGTCCTAGCTAGTATCTTACTATGCTACATCAAGTTTTAATGTCCTATAGATAGTATCTTACTATTCACAGACTATTATTCCAGCATTAAATTTTGATGTCCTACACAGTATCTACCTAAGCACATGGTAACAGTCTTTTATATAATACCTTACTATATGAATATTAACATACAGACAATAAACGGTATTGTCCTACAAAGTATCGCACTATCCCCATTAAACAGACGTTCACTGACTCGAAACTTTACAGTCCTACATTGTAATTTGCTATCTATATATTAACAGACCAATACCAAGTTTTATTGTTCTTCAAAGTATTATACAATCCCAATGGCATCAGACTGACAGAGAGCTTTAATGTCTTACACAGGATCTTACAATCCACATATTAACAAACCAACTCTAGATTGAATGCACTGCACAGTATCCACTATCCAGATGTTAAACTTACCCAACACATTGATGTCCTACATAGTTCCTTACTGCCACCATGTTAACAGGCCAACACAGAGTTTGAATGTCTTACAGAGTATCTTACTATCCACATGTCAATAGGCCAAGACAGAGCTTTAATGTGCTACAGAGTATCTTACTATCCCCATGTTAACAGGACAACACAGAGCTTGAATGTCCTACAGAGTATCTTACTAACCACATGTCAACAGGCCAAGACAGAGCTTGAATGTCCTACAGAGTATCTTACTATCCAGATGTTAGCAAGCCAACATAGAGCTTGAATGTCCTACAAAGTATCTTACTATCCACATGTCAACAGGCCAACAGAGCTTGAATGTCCTACAGAGTATTTTACTATCCATTTTACAACAGGCAAACACAGAGCTTGAATGTCCTACAGAGTATCTTACTACCCACATGGCAACAAGCCAACACAGAGCTTGAATATCCTACATAGTATTTTACTATCCACATGTCAACAGACAGACACATAGCTTGAATGTCCTACAGAGTATCTTACTATCCACATGACAGCGTACTTCGAAGAAGATATCTTACTGTACCTATGTCATCAGCCCGACTCTGAGCTTTGCTATCCTACATGATATTGTACTATCCACATGTTTTAATGTCATTCATAGCATTTTACAGTCTCCCTGTCAACAGACCAACACCAAGCTGTAATGTCCTATTATAAAATCTTTCTTTCTAAATGTAAGTAGACCTAATATCAAGCTGTAATGTTCTACATATAATCTTACTATCTAAATTTTAACAGACCGATGCCATTCGCTAATATCCTACATATTATCTTACTGTCACCATGAGGATGGTGTGGCCTAGTGGTTAAGGTGGCACGGCTCAAAACCCAAAGGTGCTGGGTTCAAACCCCATAACAGCGCCGTTACCCCGGTAAAGCGAAACCTTAGAAAATGCAAGAGGACGCAGACCATTACAAAAAATGCATGCTGAAGTTGGATGCACTTGGCCGACAGGCGCAAAATAAACACCACAGTACAATGTACACCACCTTGGGGATTAGAGAAATAAGGTAAACTAAAAAAAAAAAAGAAAAACTGTCACCATGTCAAAATAATTACACTAAGCTTCAGTGTCCTATATATTATCTTAATGTCCTCATATAACCAACCGATTCTTTAGATTTAATGCGATACATAGCATCTTACTGTCTACATATTAGCGTACTATCTGAGTATCCCAACAGTAACATACACGAACAGTCACCTAACTTTACTGTCCTGCATAGCATTTTACAATCCTCATGTTAACAAACCTACCTAAAAGCATTAGTGTGCTACTAAATATCTTACTGACCCCACTTTAACAGATCTAAACTGAGCTTGACGGTCCTATAAAGTATCTCACTGACGCCACTTTAATAGACCAAATCTTATTTTTAATCTCCTACATAGTATCTTAGTATCAGCATGACAAAAGATGAAGGCTAACACTGAGCTTTAAGGTCCTAGGTAGTATCTTACTGTCTGTATATTAAAAGATGGACACCAAGATAATTGTCCTGTAAAGTATCATACCATCCCTATCTTAGCAGGCCGACAACAAGCTGTAATGTCCTACATAGTACATTACTAATTTGCATGTTAATAGCCAAAAACCGAGCTTTTGGCATAGATGACGTACATAGTATCTAACTATACAACTGTTAGCAGACAGACTCTGAGTTTTATTGTCCTATGTAGCATTAAACTGTTTGCATGTTTACAAACCATTCCCATTTGTTAATGTCCTACATGTAATCTTACTGTCCAGAAGTTAACAAACTAACACAAAGCTTAAATGACCTACTTTTTATCTTTCTGTACAAAGATAGCGGTCTGACACAAATCTTTAATATCCTACCTATTGTTTTACTATCCACACGTTATAACAGAATGAAAGCAAGCTTCACTTTTCTACATAACATCAAACTATCAACTTTATAACATACAGACAGTGAACTTTCATGTCCTACTTATTTTCTTAATATCCACATGTTAATATACATCAACTGAGAAATAATGTTGTATATATTTTCTCACTATCCACATGAAAACAGACCAACCTCATTAACAGGTGTCCTACATAGTATATTTTTTCCCCCAGGTAAACAGACCAAAACTGAGTAGTTATGTCCTACATAGTATCTTACTCTCCGCTTGTTAACAGACCAACACTGATCTGTAATGTCCTTTATAGTATCTTACTATCCCCAGGTCAAAATACCAACACAGAGCAGTAATGTCCTACATAGTATCTTACTTTTTTACTACAGAATGACAGCTAGCATTACTTTACCTCATAGTATTGTACTATCCACTTGTTAGCATTCGAACAGTGAGCTTTCATGTCCTACATATTTTCTTAATATTCAAATGTTAACGCATAACAGCCGAGATGTAAAGTTGTATATATTATCTTTCCCCTTGATAAAACATCAACACTGAGCTGTAATGTCATACATAATATCTTACTAATCATCATGTTTACAGACCAACACAGCGAACACGTGTCCTACACAATGTCTTACAGTTCACATGTATTAACAGACCAACACTGAGAACACGTGTCCTACAAAATATCTTACAGTTCACATGTATTAACCGACAAACACTGAGCGTTTCTGTTCTATTAAGTGTGTTACCTTCCATTTGTTAACAAATAGAAACCAATAATACATTTCCTATCAATACATTAACAAACCCACACTGAGCCTTATCATCACAGTGCAAACAGAATCACACCGTGGTTCAATGTCCTTTATATTATCTTGATATTCACAGGACAAAAGAAGTAGACGGACAACAAACTCTACTGTCCCACATAGTATCTTACTTTCCACCTCTCAACAAACTGACCATGTCCGTTAATGTTGTACATATTATACTACTAATCACATGTTAATAGATCCACACTTTGCTTCAATGCCCTACATTTTATCTTTGAATCCCCATGCCAGAAGAACACTTAGCTTTACTGTTATACATACTATCTTACCATCCACATGTCGACAGACCAGCACCAAGATTTGCTACACTATATATTATCTTACCACCCACACGTTAACAGACCAGCGCAAAGATTTGCCTCCCTAAATATTATCTTACCATTCACATGTTAACAGACCAGCACCGCGATTTGATACCCTATATATTATCTTACCACCCACATGTTAACAGACCACCTCCAAGATTTGATACCCTAAATATTATCTTACAATCCATTTGATAACTGATCAATACTAGAATTGGATACCTTACATATTACTTTACTATCCACATGGCAACATATGTAGATCGCAATGTAATTTTACAGTCTTACGTAGTACCTACAATCCATAAATTAACAGACCAACACCAAAATGTGTGTTCTACATAGCCTTTTACTTTCACTGTGTTTTAGTGAAATGAGATACCAAAGGATGCAGAGCTGAGGCAAAAGCTATGGTGCAGCCACTATGTCCTGGTAAAGATTATGGACTGCATCATCATTACCGGCTTGCAGATATAACATGACCAAAGGATCCTGAATGCAAAGAGGAATAAATAATTTGTGCACGCTAAAGGACTAAAATTGAGTTTTAATGTCCTACATATTATCTCTTTATCTACATATTAACAGATAGACACTAAGATTTAATAGTGTACATATTATCTTACTATCCACATGTTAGGAGTCAGATACTGAACTTAAATTTCTTACATAAGGTCTTACTATTTACAAATAACAGATGCAAACCAACTTGGAGATTTACTGTCTTGAAATTATCTTACTATCCACATGTTAGTAGACTAACACTCAGCTTTAATGTGCTACATAGTATCTCACTATCAACATATTAACAGATTGACACCAAGCTTTAATCTTCTACATGATATTTTACTATTCACATGTTAGCACACCAACTGCAAGCTTGTTAGCAGTCTAACACAGAGCTTTGATGTCCTACATAGTATCTCACTATCAACATATTAGCAGATTGACACCAAGCTTTAATCTTCTACATGATATTTTACTATTCACATGTTAGCACACCAACCGCAAGCTTGTTAGCAGTCTAATGCAGAGCTTTGATGTCCTACATAGTATCTCACTATCAACATATTAACAGTCTGACACCAAGCTTTAATTTTCTACACAGTATCTTGCTCTCCATATGTTAACACACACACAGCAATAGTTACGTTCTTACATATAATCTTAGTACCCACATGTTAACCACAATAGCATTATCAACTCTCAAACACTTCGACGGTTTGCAAAGACTGGCCTTTTCAAACAAGCTAAACGCCTACTGTGAATGTATTTGCTTAATGGATGAATTAACAACAACAGATCCAATCGAAGGTGTTTTGCAATCAATTCTAGAGCTGCATTTATAGTGCCAGTAGGAACAGTACGTAATAAGTAGTTTTGGAAATGTATGTTTAAAATAATAAGATATGTATTACTACCATGCTTTCAATTTGGTGTATTTTAATAGTGTCAGTATTCGAATATATCATAAATAAACAGAGTGACAGCAAAGAGCAATTTTATCAATGCCTGGGCTTCAGGAATGTGTACTTTAATATCTGTTTGTTTACATTTGTTAATATGGCAACTTATGCGTCTTGTGAAATAAAGAAATAAACAAGAAACAAACACACACTAGAATAAGGTTCAATTTAATGTTTACGTATTTCTTATGCCCCATTTTGAATATTATGTCTACAAATATTCAGCCAGCAGTAAACATGCAAGATTCAATATGGCTAGTTTTATTAAAATGATGGTAATGGGTGTCCTGTTCTAAAAAATGTACAGTTTAAAATTTGGATATGTACAATGAGATTAACAATCTATAGATGGTATGTTAGAGAAATTTATAACATAACAGTCTACATACATTTGCTTTTACATATCCAAGCTTGAATAATTTAAAAGTAGCACACGCGGAATATAAGCACGCTTAACCATAAACAACTTTTAGCACAGGATCTTCGATTAGCTAGATAACAGTTTCACGATCTAGTAGTGAACTGTATTTACACGGACAATGATTACTTCGTCATAAGGGCAATGTATTCAAAAGAAAGGGATGTAATAAATGCACTACAATAAAAAAATGATTTAATAATTACATGAAAATAAAGCAAAAACTTATAAATGTTAAGGTTGCGTATAATGGAGCATACCATTCGAAATTTAACTTTCGGAAATTTCTAACATTTATTTGCATTTTATGAATATTATTAAATTCATTTTAAAAACAATATGCGAGTCGCTGTCACCACAACAGAGCTAACTTAAACAGGCATCAGCATATATGCTAACTCTAACCTTACTATTAACAGCTACAGGAGCAGCCAGTGTTGTCTTCTGCCAGTTACTTGTCTAGTTCGCTCCATGACTTCGACGCCGGTCAAGGTTCAAGGTTCAGTTCTTGTGATAAGCACGGCTTTGCTGTCACAATCGTCGCCGACGAGCGCCCGGGGTCGCGAGCTGTTCCTCCCCATATGTCGTGCACGAGGACGACAACAAGCGTGAGAAATTTGGTCGGGTGGATAATTAACACCTATCGCCTTCAGTGTACAGATGCCAATGTACACGTCCATGTGGTTCTGGTGTAGGGCCATAGCTCACTCGTTCTAAGGTTTGTAAGCTGGATAAAGAGGGGAGACGCCCAATCCAGAACCTCTCACGCAAATTTTTTATGATGGGATAACTCTTAATTATATATTTTTTGTATTTGTTTGGTTATGTCCCTCGCTATGTTTAAAGAAACACTGGATGTCAACAACATCGGCGACGAAGATGGCTCACAACATAAAACTACACCGCCTTCTAACGACACAAGTTGATAGAAGATGATGATGATGATGATGATGATGATAATACTCATGACAATAATAATAACAAAACATTGGCCATTGACCTACAATAGAACAATTAGATAGATGTTTAAGCATACAACCATGAAGGAATGATTATTCCGTGAGATATGCAGAAGAAAAGGTGGACATGTTATTAGAGGAAACATAAGACCACACTTTATGTACATATAGAGCGTAGGATACAACGTTGGTAGAGTGGCTGCTTCTTTCCGGCTGCAACTTGTTCCAGCCAACCCAGCTGTAAACGAGTACCAGATTTACTGTTAGGAGAATGATAGAGGAACAGGAATTGGTTTTCACAAAACCTGATGTTTTTGGTTTGATTAGAGGTTTCAATTTCTGGATTCTGTGACGAAGACTTGCCCTTTTCTACCCCTGACCGTTGTCCTTTGTGCGGTATCATGTCGTATTGACCAGTTCATGGATTCGTGTGTGTATCAGAACAATGAAGATTCTAGTACCTCATCTCTGGCGGTAATAAAATAAATTTATATATCAGTGATATTGTAAGCCAAGACATCGAAAAAGGGAACTGGCTACCCCCATCTGATAAAAGCTAAAACCTATTATATATAAGTTTCTACCACAGCATCCCCGACTACAGTATATTTGTATTACTCGATGTATCCATGAATGTAAACAGCAAGTTGGCTGTGTTTGTATTCTGACATTCTTTCCTTGACATAATCAACAGTTTCTTGGGCGGATTGTCGCTACGGTTGGCACGTTCTAAATGCATGTTTTTGCTCGTGAGCTTCAATCCCTTCTGTATTTTGTGTTGGCCTTTAACTGGTAGTGGGCGGGGTACATTGGAATGTCTTATATGATCACAGCAGTTCATATTTGTCACACATTAGTTGGTAGTCAGCATTGATTGCTGAGAGTACAGAGAAACAAGAAGACCAAAGTAGAGAGAGAGAAAGAGAGAGAGAGAGAGAGAGGATGAACAACAGAAATATGAATATTGTTAGATGACTGTTAATTTGTGCAGGTGTTAAAAACAATTCGAGGTAAATCTTCTTCTTCGTACCCTGTCAGACGTCAACTTGAGTTTTTTCGAAGAAGGCAGCTGTCATCCTGAGGCTGTCGACACTGCCATAGAGCTTGTCTAGTGTTGCCACTGGTGATGGCCACATGTGCTTTCTCTGGTTCTCGTATGTCGGGCAATTTTGCAGCAAATGTTCCGCGGTCATTTTCCCTGTACCACAGGTGCATTCGTCAGTACCACCTTTCATCAGTTTATTGAATAGATGGTACCTCAGTCTGTTGTGGCCTGTGCGGAGTCTGAAGACCACGACCTGCTCTCTTCTGTTTATCTGGTAGTAGGCATAATTTTTTTTGGTAGCCAGTATGCTCTGTTTCCCATTCGGCCATGTATCTGGCCCTAATAAACCTTTTGAACTCTTCGTAGGTCACACTAGAATCTGGTTGTGGTAACCTTGCACCTTCTTTAGCCAGTCTGTCTGCCTCCTCGTCCACTACTCCAGCGATGTTAGGGCCTGCTGCATCCGATTGTTTGATATGGTGAGATTTTCTTCAGCGGTCCACAAAGCCAGATCGTCTGCAAACATGGATCTGTGGACTCTTCTTAATATATTATCTATTATGTTGTTTATATACACAAGAAAAAAAGTGTGGGTGACAGTACTCCCCCTTTTGGTACTCCCTGCTCCAGTGTCACATTTTTGCTCATCTTCCCTTGAACTTGAACTCTGGCTGTTCTGTTTTCGAGATAGTGGCTGATCAATCTGTACATTTTTCCAGATACTTTACTTCTTTATAGCTTGACTCTTTCCCCACCTTGTCAAATGTCTTCTCTATATCCACCCAAACCGCTACTGTATGCTTTTTCTCCTGGCATGCATCCTCTATTTTCTGCGCTATGAGAGTGATCTGATCCTCAGTGGAACTGTGTTGTCTACATCCTGCTTTCTGTGGAATTAATATGTGTTTTCTTCCAGTTGCCGCATCAGTCTCATGTTTATCATACGCTCCATCAGTTTACCTACACAGCTCAGTAGACTGATAGGCCTGTATCAATTTTGGATCTGTTCTATCTTTTTCTTTCTTTGGTACTGGTATTCGATGTAAATGATTTTAACATGAAAAGGAAAAGGTAATCCTTTCGCAATCATTGATGTCGAGGTTGAAGTGTTAGAGACTTCACTGTACTAGGCCTCAGCTTTTTATGAGGTGGGGTGACCAACTCATGTAGTCGCCACATTTCCTTCAATGACACTTAGCGACGTACAGGTTTAGTTATTAATGAGAATATCATTTGACAGAGTTGAGAGTAAGTAAACACGATTAGAAACGTGAATCAGTTTCTACAGCTTTATGAAAATGGTTAGAGTTAGTGTGTGACTTTATCTATGCAGAGATAGCATTTCTTGAAATCATTCCTCCTGCATAGTTTATAAGAATGAAATAGCCGATATCCTGACTTCAAAAGCCATATCAGCATGTTGTTGTTATTGTTGTTGTATTTATTGTTGTTGTAGAATGCCCGTAATATGTAAGATTAATTTTGTGGGCGTCCTGTAAAAGACGTTAAGTGGCGGGCTGCAACATAATGTAAGAATAGCCTCGAGAGTTTGAAAGATTAGTTGGCAGGGGCATAAACTTAAACATAAACATACATCTAAGTACCTTGGAATTACAATGGATCGCACATTGTCCTACAAAGAACAATGTGAAGCGGTGAAACAAAAAGTTAGCACAATCATAAAACGTACTGAGTAAGCCAACACGGCATAACTTAACTTAACATAACGTTTTTATATTGGTTTAGAAAACTCATCAGAGTCTGTAGACAACCAGTTCCATTTGCATTACCCTGCTCTAATAACTATGTACATCCTATTTATTCTTAAATGCATTAACTGTCTCTGCCTCCACTATTTCCTGGGGCAAAGCATTCCAAGCATTCACCACTGTCTGAATAAAAAAAAATGTCATGTGTCCAATTTGGACCTTTCGTTAGTTAATTTGTATCTGTGCCCTCTTGTTCTCCCTGGTGGTTGTATTTTGAAAAACTTGTTATAGTCTAATTTAACTTTTCCTGTGATTATGTTATCAACTTAGATTAAGTCAAGTTTAATTCTTCTCTTTTCTAGACACTAACGGCCGGTTTTTCTGAGTCTTTCCTCGTAACTGTAATTCTGGAATCCCACTATCAGTTTTGTCGATATTCTTTGTATCGTTTCCAGCATATTTATAGCTTTTCTACGATAAGGACTCCACACCTGTACACAGTACTCCGATCTAGGTCTAACTAATGCTTTATACAGTTTGTCAATCACCTCATTACTCCTATGTTTAATATTTCTTTTTTTTATCATACCTAACGTGGCATTTGACTTTTTCACTGCTACCTGGACTTGCTCACTCACCTTACCTGTAAGCTCTATTATTACCCCTATGTCCCTTTCGTTATCTATCATTCTAGTATTGTTCTCGCCCATACTGTAATTGTGTTCCATTTTTTACTTCACACCACTCAGAGTACTCCTTATTTATGCCAATCGCTGTCTTCATCCCGTTAACCAACTTTCAAACAATTCGACAATCTGCCGATCTATCCCATGTGATTTTAACTTTGTAAAATCTAGATAAATAACATCCACTGGTTCTCCCTTATCTATGATTTTAGTAATCATCTCCATGCACTCCAATAGATTTGTTTAGCACGGTCTCCCTCTAGTAAACCCATGCTGACTATTTCTGATTGGATTTAACCTTTCTAGATGCATTACAATGTTTTCTTTCATTATTGACTCTAACAATTTACAGACTATGCTCGTGAAACTTACTTAATTTTCTGGATATGATTTCTTTCCTCTTTTGAATAAGGGAATCACTCCTGCATCTTTCCAATCTCATGAAACAATCCCTTTTGCAAGTGATTGAGAAAATAATATAGCCAATGGTTTAACTAGTTAGTCTATACTTCAAATAGCATTGATGAATGGATACCATCTTGATCTGTACATCTATCCAATTTTTATCCTTCCAATCTTTTTAGAATCATTTCCTCCGTAATTCAGAATGATTTTAATCGAACTATATCCATTTGACATTTGAAAATATGTATAGGCTCTGGTATCTTGGAGGAGTGTTCTTTTGTATAGACTGTGCCAAAGTATTGATTTATTAGATTAGCTATCTCCCTATTTTCTCTGCTTATTGTCACTGAACTGTCTACGAGAAAGCCTACCTTGTCTTTAGGTCTTTGTTTATTTCTAACATTAGAAAAGAAGCTTTTACCATCAGTCTTGATCCTATTAGTAAGTTTTTTTCGAAGTCTATTTTTGCAGCTTTATTTACTTTCTGAGCTATGTTTTGCTTGTCCAAATATTTTAAATATATTTCTTTTGATTTACTTGCCCTTATATACTTTGTCCAGGCTTAATTTGAAGCTCTTGTACATTTAGCTACAAATCTAGTAATCCACTTTTTATGATTGGTGTTTACCTCCATACATGGAACATATTCGACTTTTAGTTCTAAAAGTGTTTTGAAACACTCTGCCTCTTGTTCAACGTCTGTACCTCTGACAATATCTTTCCAGTGTATGTGGCTGTCTGTATCTTTCATCTTCTGTACATCTGTTTTATAGTAGTATGCTCGCGAGTGTATATTTACATACATTGTAAAGGATGTTATAGGATATATTTTATGGACAACTGATCACTACAGCTAAAGGAATCGACTACCCCCACACCGCGATTCAAGGACGTATACAAGATGAACATGACGTCATGCGACATCCATCCGAAAGCTCAGGATTGAGTCGATAGCAGACAGTCAGTTGGGACGTGCACAGTATTTGCCGACGCTTGTAGAGACCATCTGGATCCAGAGAAATGGGCACAACTGAAAAGATCGGGGAACACCCCGGCAAGTCAGCCTCCTCAGCCCCGTTGTACGATCTGCGACAGGGACTGCCACTCACGTACCGGCGTTTGCAGCCATAGCAGACTGTGTCGAAATACGGGAGACAGAGCTGGGCAAACTTCGCCAGGGCGCCAGGCGCATTATGATCAGTGAGTGAGACGCAAATGAACTGATGAATATTAAATGTATTTACTTGTCTTGGCGTGGCTTCGTTTGTTCTCCATCTCCCGCTACCAAACCCTGACACGGGCCTAAGTAGCAGAACGCAGTCCAGAGAACGGAATGCGTTATGTCGATATTTGCACCTTTCGGTCAAACACATCCGACTTCAGCAAGCATTTTTTGAGTACCGGGTTAGCATTCCCTCTTCGATCCCTTCTCCTTAGCCAGTCTGCTCTGTTGCAGCCTTTTTTCTAGAATACTGCGCGGACGTGTAGAACGGCCTTGGCAGCTCCGATTCGCTAGCCCTTACGCTATCAGTCAGCTATGGCTCGCTGACCGCTGCAGCTCATGCGCTGCTCACCATCTTGATCCTGTATTTAATTGATTTTGAAGAAATATGATCATGACAATAATAATGGGCATATCGCCGTCGATGAGAATAACCAACATCATCATGTGTCATACTGCGCTTTTAAGTCTGTGGGCGGATGCGTGCATGCCAGATTAAGAAAACACAAGCTGTGCTGGTTTTCCCTCTACTCTATACTTTCATCTGATCGCCCGTCGACCCTCGCTAAGTGCATGCAAGGCTCTTTTTGGCCTCGTCTTTTTCAGGCTAAACGATTTACTGCCAGGATTCACTGAATCGCTTTTATTGACCTTCACATGATCGCCTTACTGCGCTAAGCTCGCTAAACTGAAGTTTCTTTTGGAACCTTTAGCTTGACATTCGAGAATCTTGGCCAGTCTATCTCACTTTAACTTTCTACAAAAGTGTATGAATAGTGTAGTAGTAATGAAAAGAGTATGGTTATTTGTGATGTGGTCTTGTAGCCAATTTGAAGTATGTGTCATGTAGAAGTGATTCAACCTCCTGGCGTGTTTGCCGTACACACTCCAGCTCTCTCACCCATAGATCATGGTTTAGAGACTGGCCGGATGTTTGCCAATCAGATTAGCTGCTGTTTAACGATATACTTCATTTAAACATTCAAATCTTCTTCGGGCAATATCAGGTAGTACTATTTACTCAAGTTTTTCTTCTTTTTCATTCTCTTCTTTTTCTTCTTCTAATTCTTTCTCTTCTTTTTCGTCTCCTTTTTTTTCTTCGTCTTCTTCTTCTTCTAATTCTTTCTCTTCTTCTTCTTCTTCTTCTTCTTATTATTATTATTATTATTATTATTATTATTATTATTCTACTTCTTCTTCTCTATTTTCTTCTTCATTCTTTACTTCTTCTTCTTTTTCTTCTTCTTTTCCTTCTTTTTCTAGCTCACCGACAATTGTATTAAGTCTACACGTAAAGGCCAGTTCTATGGACAAAGTCTACTGTGGTGGGGAGTTCTTCAAGACTTTCACAAAAGTGTGTATGTGTGGGTTCGTCTCCGCTTTAGCATGTTACAGTCTTGACAAAGGAAGGGTTTTGATACTGACACGTAACTGCATACCGAGGAGCGCGGTAGCTGTCAATCACACTGGACAAGCAGAAATTGTAGGACTCGATATAATGACACAAGAAACGAAGATCCGTATCTTCAACCTATATGGCCCACCCAACAAAGACCTGTCGCTCTCGAGTATGGAAATCAAGGACTCCAGCTGCCTAGTAGTTGGAGACTTCAACAGCCACTCGGAGAGATGGGGATATTCGGACACAGACAACAGAGGTGATGAAGTGGAAGACTGGGAGATAGACACAAATCTCTATCTTTTCAATAGGCCGGAGGACAGCCTAGCTTCTATTCTAGAACATGGCATACCACCTCTACTCCAGACTTGGCCTTTTCCACGGTTGATATTCACCACAAAATAGACGGCCAGGTGCTCAACCAAGTGGCAGGTAGCGACAAAAGGCCAATTAGGCTAGAAATTGATATGGAAGTAGGCCCAGAGGAAATAAAAGCGCTCCCACGTTGGAACTATAAACGAGCCGACTGGGACAGATTTGCAATTCTGACAGATCGGCTATGAGAAACCATCAACACACGGAATAACAATATGAAACCTATGGTGGAAAGCCTAAGCAAAGCAATAATGCAAGCAGCCACCGAAACCATCCCAAGAGGGGCAAGAAAAAACTACAAGCCATATTGGAATGATGAATTGCAGAAAGCGGAAGACGAAGTCTCAAATGCTAGGAACATGGCAGAGAGAGAACAATATATGTAGGCAAATATCGCCCTCAATGCTATCACGGCGAATTACAAAAGAACACTAAACCAAATAACAAGAGACAGCTGGAAAAATAAAACAGAAAGCCTCAATTTAGATAAAGAAGGGAACAAACTATGGAAGTCAGTCAATACCATGAATGACGAAACACCATCAAATAAACAAATTACCATCAAGCATGGCGACAACATGCTTACTGGAAAAAAAAGCAGCAAACGCCTTTATAGAACGAACACTATGCCAGAGCAAACCACATTGATGTCCCTACAGGCAGGCACACATACATTAGTGAAGAACAAAAGAGCCACGACAACATCAATATGGCACCAGAGGAGCACATGATGGCAATACTAACAATGAATGAAATGGAAGAGGCCATGAGAACTTTAAAGAAAAAGAAATCGCCAGGAAAAGATGGGGTAACACGAAATGCTGATGGGGTTGGGCCAAACAGCAAAGAGGAAGTTACTATCAGTCCTGAACCAAAGCTGGAAAAGGGGAATTGTACCTCAGACATGGAAAGACGCTGTATTTATACCAGTACCAAAGAAAGAAAAAGATAGAACAGATCAAAATGGATACAGGCCTATCAGTCTACTGAGCTGTGTAGGTAAACTGATGGAACGTATGATGAACACCAGACTGATGTGGCATCTGAAAGAAAAACACATACTAATTACACAGCAAGCAGGCTTTAGACATATCGTCTAAGGGAAAGTTGTTAGCCATTTGTGTTCTATGGTCTCCCTTGTCAAGTGTTTGGCACGTACCCCTTCTCGGAATAATGTTTTTAAATACATAAAATACAATAGCAAAGAACCAGTTATATAGAAATAGTTAAAAAACAAACACAAAAGTACATGTGATATATGTGTCTTTCTTAACAATTTCAATAGAAACACAATACATTTAAAATAGAAGAAAGTTAATTTCATTATTGTTTGAATGAACGTGCTGCGTATATATGCAGAACAATCTGCAACCTGAACTAACAAGACCGTCGCCGCTGGGACTGGGAAGCCTTCTCGTTCATTAAAACTGTCCAAAATCACTGGAGGACAAATTGAGAGTGATCCACGGCCTCTCTTGAGAGACGCTTGGTCGGAATCACTCTCCGTAACCAAGGCATGCAAAATTACTACAATTTGGACATAACGACGATTGTCCCTGATACGGTATTCTGTGCAGACAAGGCAAACTATAGATGGGCAGGTCACATGTTGAGACAAAACGATGGTCGATGGAGCACAGCGACAGTTGTCTGGTACCCCCCAAGTAAAAAAAAAAGAGACCCCGGGGAAAACATCCATTGCGTTGGTCAAGCTCTCCTGCTGTCCGCAACATCCGAGATGTCTTTAGTAGAATGCTTACCAACCACTGGACTGCCGTGACCCAAGGCAAGGTCCGCTGGAAACGGATAGGAAACCCTCAGCAAGGCTGAGGAACGGGTCACAAAGATCAAGAAATGCTGACAGCTTGCAGGCTTGTTGTTTCCCTTTTTCGAAGAGGATTCAACTGTTGTGTTGTACAAACCACACGTTTGCCATGTTAGACATCTAATCGGTTTCGATTTATTTTTATTTTTTGCTACAAATGTCGAAAATCCATATTTGCAGAGATATATTGTTGGAAATGGAATGAAAACTTGCATAGCTCGCTTTACAAGATAAGGCTAGTTTAAAAACTGCATTGTATACAGTCTGTTCACACCAGGACTGTGTCCACGTGCCATCTAGCCAGGTGGGTCTAACAACTAGCGAAATGTAAAAGTACTAATGAGCGTAAACACAACTCAACGAAGTCCAAAATTTATACCTGAATTTAAAGTACAACCAAGATAACGATCACAGGCAAGGCAAAGACCAAACCTGAAGTTATTTTAGAACAACAGAAGATTGAGAAAGTCACAAGCTTTGAGTACCTCGGCTCAGTTATAAGCGCCAATTGGCTACGGCAATGCAGAGGTTCAATAAAATGAGAAACTGATGACAGAACATTCATAAAATGAAAATAACTATTCTGTGAACTTGCATTATACCGATGAAGACATGCGGATGTGAAACGTGGACCCCCACACAAACACTTAAGAAAAGGATTGCATCTTTTGAACTAAAGGACTACAGAAAAGTGCTCAAAATACAATGGATAGCAAAAAGGAAAAATGCAGATATCCTTAACTTAACTTAACGTCCTTAAACTGGTTTAGAAGACTCTGCAGAATCTGTATACATACAGTTTCATTTCATCACCTTGCTCTAAAAGCTATGCGCATCCAATTTATTCTTAAATGCATTAACTGTCCTTCCCTCCACTACCTCCCCTGGCAATGCATTCCAAGCATTCACCACTCTCTAATTAAAACAATATTTCCTAATATCGAATCTGGACCTCTCTTTAGTTAATGTGTAACTATGCCCTCTTGTTCTAGTTGGTGGCTGTATTTTTTTTAAAAACTTGTTATAGTCTAATTTATCCATTCCTCTGATCATCTTATAAGCCTGTATTAAGTCACCACAAATTCTTCTCTCTTCTAGACACTGTAGGCCGGTTTTTCCTCATAACTGTAATTCTGCAATCCCACTATCAGCGTTGTCGCTCTTTTTTGTATTATTTCCAGCATGTTTGTATTCCCTCTATGATAAGGACTCCACGCCTGTACACATAACTCCAATCTAGGTCTAACTAATGCTTTATACAGTTTGACTATCACTTCCTTCCTCCTATGTTTAATATTTATTTTTATCATACATAACATTGCATTTGCCTTTTTCATTGCTACCTGAACTTGCTCACTCACCTTACCTGTATGCTCTAGTATAACTTCTAAGTCCCTTTCCTTATCTATCTTTGTAATATTGTTCTCTCCCATTCTGTAATTATGTTTCATATTGGATCTACCCATGTGGATGACTGTACATTTAATCACATTAAACTCCATTTGCAAACTTACAAACCACTCTCGAATTTTATCTCAATATATCCACATCTGCTTGAGATATAGATAAAGATATAGATATACTATAGATCCTACTTAATATCAAGAAAAATTGGTTAGTAAACAACATCTTGTCTCGAAAGCTAAAATAGTTTCTTCTTCTTCTTCGTTCGTCTTCAGATTTCAGCTTCCAGTATTTTAACGAAGGCAGCAGTCGACTCAAGGCTCTGTACGCTTCCGTACAGCTTCTCGTGGAAGGACACTGGCTGTTGCCAATTGTTACTTCTTTTGTCGGTATACAGCGGACATGACTGCAAAATATATTATGCCTTCATGGGGGCTGTGCCGCAGGCACAAATGTCTGTAGTGCCAATCTTGAACTTTTTGTACAGATGGCATCTGAGTCTGTTGTGACAGAAAATAGCCGGAAAATGATCACCTGGTCTCGCCTGGAGAGTTGATGGTAGGCATCGTTTTCTATGTGGCCAGGGTGATCCTATTTTCCATTTTGCACTGTACGTTGTCCTGATGAATGCTTTAGTTTCATTGTATGTGATTTCTGTATCACTCTGCTGCAGCATTCCTCGCTCTCTGGCGAGCCTGTCCACCTCTCCGTTGCCTGGAATGTCGCATTGGACTGCTTTTTTTTTAAGCACTGGGCTCTTTAGGGCCATTACACTGCTAGGTCGTCTGTGAAAATGACCACTTGCTTTGCTGTATAATAGTTTGACCACATCAAATGCCATACTGACCTAGAAAGAACGTTACAGGAGGGTTTGGTGCTTGGAAAGCGGGGCTGAAGCAGACTGATGAAAAGATGGAAACAAGACATCACGGAGGTCCTGACGATGACAACGATAGAGGCGATACTTCTGGCTAGAGATCGATTTACAGATCGGCTGTTGTGAAAGTGATTTTCTGCAAATGACATGCAACATGATGATGATGATGATGATGATGATGATAATAATGATGATAATGATGAAAGTGAGCGATGATTTTCTGTGCGGTCCACACCGATCAGCACATTTGCATTCCGTTCTCTGGACAACATTCTGCTACTTAAGCCATATCAGGGCTTGGTGGTTCAAGATTGAGAACGAACGACCGTAAGCCAGCAAGCCATATAATTAAAAAAACAGAATGCGATACTGGAGAAAACACTAAAAAGCTATCTTTCTTTTTTTTTGCCTCGTTTACCTTGGTTCCTAAGAGGCAGTATATTGTTCTGTGTTTTGCACTTTACAGCCTGGTTAAACCATATTCAGCAAGAAATTTAATAGGTGTACGACCCTGTCAGATCAGGAATCTGAACACAGACATGTTTTGTTTGTGAGCCATCGAAACTTTGCAACCACGTATGAACACTTCTATAAAAGCTTAACACATGCAATTCCAAATTCATATCTTTTCTATCGTTATCGCTGCTTGTTTCAAATCTATCAATAACATGACCTCCCATAGTGTATCCGGGGTCCCTTACTGAGAATTGTAGAATATAACCGCCACAGAATACTGTCACAGTAGGTCAAGGGCAAACAATCTTAAGGTGAGCGATGTATGTATTTCTCCTGAGTGGCCAAAACATTAATTGCATGTTGAAAGCGAGGACTAAGAGTTGTCCATGGATGTGGCAATCTCAAAATGTACAAATTATCGCTACCCTACTGCAAATAACTAGGAAAAGTATTTCCTAAAAGCTGTTTATGGTATGTCAAATACAATGCTGGACCCTTGCTTCAACAAAAAGAGATGAGTAATTATGATTTAACTTTACTTAACGTCTTTATACTGGTTTAGAAGACTATGCATAGTCTGTACGCAACCAGTTCATTTACATTTCCTTGCTCAATAAGCTATGCGCATCCAATGTATTCTTAAATGCATCAACTGCCTCTGCTTCCATCACTTCCTGTGGAAATGCATTCCAAGCATTCACCCCTATCTGACTAAAGAAATATTTCCAAATATCCAATCTTGACCTTTCTTTATTTAATTTGAAGCTTGGCCTTTTTTGTTCTGATTTGATTAATTGAACTCCATGCATGTATTGAAAGGCGTGACTAAAGAGAGTTGTGCATGAGGATAGCAACCTCATCATGCAAGTAAACTGTTACATAAACTCCAACTGCAGGATCATGCAAAGCTTTTTTGCTGAAGTCATCTTGATGGAGGTTGAATGTACTTGTACTGATGTGCTTCGGCTGGCGCGAAAAATATCAAGAAAAGAGATCTTCCTTGTTCGTCTGCAGACCTCGAATTAAATTACTCTAACGAAGGCAGCAGTTGACTTGAGGGTCTGAGCACTTCTGTACAGCTACTCGTGGAATGACACTGGTTGTTGACAAATGCTACTTCTTGTCGGTAAACGATGGACAGGGCTGCAAAATGTGTTCTGATGTCATGGGGGATGTGCCGAGAAGATAGATGGCCAGCTAGAGTCGTTGCCTTGTGTTTTAATTCAAGTCAGGTAATCCTCATTCTTAACCATTGTCTTTCGTGTTGATCGTCCACGGCAACGGTTGATGAGTCTCGGGCAGCGTGGAGGAAAACGGAGTATAATCGAAATGTCTCAGCGAGGTGTTCCGCGGGAGACTCCATTAGTGGTGAGGTCTTGTATTTCGTATAGTGTAAAGTGCAGAATCTGCAACAAAAGAAATAAGATTTGTAAGATTCTGTGTTTATATTAATCTTAGTCTTAGTAGACCTGTAATTATACAAGGGAAGATGACCCTGTGGAGGTCCCAGCTGTGGTGTGAGCTGGATAAAGGAGGGATGAGGATTTCCTGCTTAGCGTGTTAGGCTCGAGCAGCTTATTACTCCGTTGTGTTAAGACAAGTGCCAAGAAGTTTGGTTAATAGATCAGGGAGTCCATCTTAATGGAATTCCCTAGTAGTGGATCCAACGGGAAGCTTCGACTGGTTCATTTCTTCTTCTCCTTTTTCGTTCGTCTTCTGACATCAACTTTAATGACTCTAACGAAGTCATCAGTCGACTCAAGGCTCTCTACGCTTCCGTACAGCTTCTCGTGGAAGGACACTAGCTGTTGCCAAATGCTACTTCTTTTGTCGGTATACTGTGGACATGAGTGAAAAATATGTTCTGCCTTTATTTTGCACTGTACGTTGCCCCGATGAATGCTTTAGTCTCATTGTATGTAGTTTCTGTATCTAACGACGTAGGTTAGGTTCTTGATTTTGTTCCATAGCGGTATTTTAACCATTCCTATCTATTTTGTATACTCCACAGGCGATAAGAGAGAGACTGGAACATGAGGGAACTACGTTTTGAACTCTCCCAGTTTTACTACTATAATCGCTCAGCAATTTATATAATGTGCAGACCGACACTGTGCATTAATGTCTGAAATAGTATCTTGCTATCCACATGTTAAAAAACTGACCCTAGGCATTACAGTTCTAACTAGTATCTTACTATCCATATTTTAACAAACTCACCCTAGGCATTACAGTCCTAGCTAGTATCTTACTATGCTACATCAAGTTTTAATGTCCTATATATAGTATCTTACTATCCACAGACTATCATTCCAGCATTAAATTTTGATGTCCTACACAGTATCTACCTAAGCACATGGTAACAGTCTTTTATATAATACCTTACTATATGAATATTAACATACAGACAATAAACGGTATTGTCCTACAAAGTATCGCACTATCCCCATTAAACATAAGTTCACTGACTCGAAACTTTACAGTCCTACATTGTAATTTGCTATCTGTATATTAACAGACCAATACCAAGTTTTATTGTTCTTCAAAGTATTATACAATCCCAATGGCATCAGACTGACAGAGAGCTTTAATGTCTTACACAGGATCTTACAATCCACATATTAACAAACCAACTCTAGATTGAATGCACTGCACAGTATCCACTATCCAGATGTTAGACTTACCCAACACATTGATGTCCTACATAGTTCCTTACTGCCACCATGTTAACAGGCCAACACAGAGTTTGAAGGTCTTACAGAGTATCTTACTATCCACATGTCAATAGGCTAAGACAGAGCTTTAATGTGCTACAGAGTATCTTACTATCTACATGTTAACAGGCCAACACAGAGCTTGAATGTCCTACAGAGTATCTTACTAACCCAATGTTAACAGGCCAACACAGAGCTTGAATGTCCTACAGAATATCTTACTATCCACATGTCAACAGGCCAACACAGAGCTTGAATGTCCTTCAGAGTATCTTACTATCCAGATGTTAGCAAGCCAACATAGAGCTTGAATGTCCTACAAAGTATCTTACTATCCACATGTCAACAGGCCAACACATAGCTTGAATGTCCTACAGAGTATTTTACTATTCATTTTACAACAGGCCAACACAGAGCTTGAATGTCCTACAGAGTATTTTACTATCCATTTTACCCCAGGCCAACACAGAGCTTGAATGTCCTACAGAGTATCTTACTATCCACATGGCAACAAGCCAAAACAAAGCTTGAATGTCCTACGTAGTATTTTACTATCCACTTGTCAACAGGCAAACACATAGCTTTAATGGGCTACAGAGTATCTTAATATCCACATGTCAACAGGCCAACACAGAGCTTTAATGTCCTACATAATATTTTACTATCCACATGTCAACAGACAGACACATAGCTTGAATGACCTACAGAGTATCTTACTATCCACATGACAGCGTACTTCGAAGAAGATATCTTACTGTACCTATGTCATCAGCCCGACTCTGAGCTTTGCTATCCTACATGATATTGTACTATCCACATGTTTTAATGTCATTCATAGCATTTTACAGTCTCCCTGTCAACAGACCAACACCAAGCTGTAATGTCCTAATATAAAATCTTTCTTTCTAAATGTAAGTAGACCTAATATCAAGCTGTAATGTACTACATAGAATCTTACTATCTAAATTTTAACAGACCGATGCTATTCGCTAATATTTTATATATATTATCTTACTGTCACCATGAGGATGGTGTGGCCTAGTGGTTAAGGTGGCACGGCTCAAAACCCAAAGGTGCTGGGTTCAAACCCCATAACAGCGCCGTTACCCCGGTAAAGCGAAACCTTAGAAAATGCAAGAGGACGCAGACCATTACAAAAAATGCATGCTGAAGTTGGATGCACTTGGCCGACAGGCGCAAAATAAACACCACAGTACAATGTACACCACCTTGGGGATTAGAGAAATAAGGTAAACTAAACAAAAAACAAAAAACTGTCACCATATCAACATAATTACACTAAGCTTCAGTGTCCTATATATTATCTTAATGTCCTCATATAACCAACCGATTCTTTAGATTTAATGCGATACATAGCATCTTACTGTCTACATATTAGCGTACTATCTGAGTATCCCAACAGTAACATACACGAACAGTCACCTAACTTTACTGTCCTGCATAGCATTTTACAATTCCCATGTTAACAAACCTACCTAAAAGCATTAGTGTGCTACATAATATCTTACTGACCCCACTTTAACAGATCTAAACTGAGCTTGACGGTCCTATAAAGTATCTCACTGACGCCACTTTAATAGACCAAATCTTATTTTTAGCCACTTTAATAGACCAAATCTTATTTTTAATCTCCTACATAGTATCTTAGTATCAGCATGACAAAAGATGAAGGCTAACACTGAGCTTTAAGGTCCTAGGTAGTATCTTACTGTCTGTATATTAAAAGATGGACACCAAGATAATTGTCCTGTAAAGTATCATACCATCCCTATCTTAGCAGGCCGACAACAAGCTGTAATGTCCTACATAGTACATTACTAATTTGCATGTTAATAGCCAAAAACCGAGCTTTTGGCATAGATGACGTACATAGTATCTAACTATACAACTGTTAGCAGACAGACACTGAGTTTTATTGTCCTATGTAGCATTAAACTGTTTGCATGTTTACAAACCATTCCCATTTGTTAATGTCCTACATGTAATCTTACTGTCCAGAAGTTAACAAACTAACACAAAGCTTAAATGACCTACTTTTTATCTTTCTGTACAAGGATAGCAGTCTGACACAAATCTTTAATATCCTACCTATTGTTTTACTATCCACACGTTATAACAGAAAGAAAGCAAGCTTCACTTTTCTACATAATATCAAACTATCCACTTTATAACACACAGACAGTGAACTGTCATGTCCTACTTATTTTCTTAATATCCACATGTTAATATACATCAACTGAGAAATAATGTTGTATATATTTTCTCACTATCCACATGAAAACAGACCAACCTCATTAACAGGTGTCCTACATAGTATATTATTTCCCCCAGGTAAACAGACCAAAACTGAGTAGTTATGTCCTACATAGTATCTTACTCTCCGCTTGTTAACAGACCAACACTGATCTGTAATGTCCTTTATAGTATCTTACTATCCCCATGTCAAAATACCAACACAGAGCAGTAATGTCCTACATAGTATCTTACTATCCGCGTGTTAACAGAATGACAGCTAGCATTACTTTACCTCATAGTATTGTACTATCCACTTGTTAGCATACGAACAGTGAGCTTTCATGTCCTACATATTTTCTTAATATTCAAATGTTAACGCATAACAGCCGAGATGTAAAGTTGTATATATTATCTTTCCCCTTGATAAAACATCAACACTGAGCTGTAATGTCATACATAATATCTTACTAATCATCATGTTTACAGACCAACACAGCGAACACGTGTCCTACACAATATCTTACAGTTCACATGTATTAACAGACCAACACTGAGAACACGTGTCCTACACAATATCTTACAGTTCACATGTATTAACAGACCAACACTGAGAACACGTGTCCTAAAAAATATCTTACAGTTCACATGTATTAACAGACAAACATTGAGCTTTTCTGTTCTATTAAGTGTGTTACCTTCCATTTGTTAACAAATAGAAACCAATAATACATTTCCTAAACAGCATCCTGCTGTCCCCATGTCATTAGACCAACAACGAGCTGTGATGTTCTAAAGAAATATTTACTATCAATACATTAACAAACCAACACTGAGCCTTATCGCCAAAATAAAAGTATCTTCCTTTCCCCCCAGAAAGAGATGCAATAGACTTAATTATTTTATCTGACTATCACAATGCAAACAGAATCACACCGTGGTTCAATGTCCTTTATATTATCTTGATATTCACAGGACAAAAGAAGTAGACGGACACCAAACTCTACTGTCCCACATAGTATCTTACTTTCCACCTCTCAACAAACTGACCATGTCCGTTAATGTTGTACATATTATACTACTAATCACATGTTAATAGATCCACACTTTACTTCAATGCCCTACATTTTATCTTTGAATCCCCATGCCAGAAGAACACTTAGCTTTACTGTTATACATACTATCTTACCATCCACATGTCGACAGACCAGCACCATGATTTGCTCCACTAAATATTATCTTACCATCCACATGTTAACAGACCGGCAACAAGATTTGATACCCTACATATTATTTTACCATTCACATGTTAACAGACCAGCACCGCGATTTGATACTCTATATATTATCTTACCACCCACATGAAAACAGACCAGCACCGCGATTTGATACCCTATATATTATCTTACCACCCACATGTTAACAGACCAGCACCGAGATTTAATACCCTATATATTATCTTACCACCCACATGTTAACAGACCAGCGCCAAGATTTGCTACCCTAAATATTATCTTACAATCCATTTGATAACTGACCAATACTAGAATTGAATATCTTACATATTACCTTACTATCCACATGGCAACATATGTAGATCGCAATGTAATTTTACAGTCTTACGTAGTACCTACCATCCATATATTAACAGACCAACACCAAAATGTGTGTTCTACATAGCCTTTTACTTTCACTGTGTTTTAGTGAAATGAGATACCAAAGGATGCAGAGCTGAGGCAAAAGCTATGGTGCAGCCACTATGTCCTGGTAAAGATTATGGACTGCATCATGATTACTGGCTTGCAGATATAACATGACCAAAGGATCCTGAATGCAGAGAGGAATAAAGAATTTTTGCACGCTAAAGGACTAAAATTGAGTTTTAATGTCCTACATATTATCTCTTTATCTACATATTAACAGATAGACACTAAGATTTAATAGTGTACATATTATCTTACTATCCACATGTTAGGAGTCAGATACTGAGCTTAAATTTCTTACATAAGGTCTTACTATTTACAAATCAACAGATGCAAACCAACTTGGAGATTTACTGTCTTGAAATTATCTTACTATCCACATGTTAGTAGACTAACACTCAGCTTTAATGTGCTACATAGTATCTCACTATCAACATATTTGCAGATTGACACCAAGCTTTAATCTTCTACATGATATTTTACTATTCACATGTTAGCACACCAACCGCAAGCTTGTTAGCAGTCTAACGCAGAGCTTTGATGTCCTACATAGTATCTCACTATCAACATATTAGCAGATTGACACTTACTTTAATCTTCTACATGATATTTTACTATTCACATGTTAGCACACCAACCGCAAGCTTGTTAGCAGTCTAACGTAGAGCTTTGATGTCCTACATAGTATCTCACTATCAACATATTAGCAGATTGACACCAATCTTTTAATCTTCTACATACTATTTTACTATTCAAATGTTAGCACACCAACCGCAAGCTTGTTAGCAGTCTAACGCAGAGCTTTAATGTCCTTCATAGTTTCTCACTATCAACATATTAACAGTCTGAAACCAAGCTTTAATCTTCTACACAGTATCTTGCTATCCATATGTTAACACACACACACAGCAATAGTTACGTTCTTACATATAATCTTACTACCCACATGTTAACCACAATAGCATTATCAACTCTCAAACACTTCAGCCAGCAGTAAACATGCAAGATTCAATATGGCTAGTTTTATTAAAATGATGGTAATGGGTGTCCTGTTCTAAAAAATGTACAGTTTAAAATTTGGATATGTACAATGAGATTAACAATCTATAGATGGTATGTTAGAGAAATTTATAACATAACAGTCTACATACATTTGCTTTTACATATCCAAGCTTGAATAATTTAAAAGTAGCACACACGGAATATAAGCACGCTTAACCATAAACAACTTTTAGCACAGGATCTTCGATTAGCTAGATAACAGTTTCACGATCTAGTAGTGAACTGTATTTACACGGACAATGATTACTTCGTCATAAGGGCAATGTATTCAAAAGAAAGGGATGTAATAAATGCACTACAATAAAAAAATGATTTAATAATTACATGAAAATAAAGCAAAAACTTATAAATGTTAAGGTTGCGTATAATGGAGCATACCATTCGAAATTTAACTTTCGGAAATTTCTAACATTTATTTGCATTTTATGAATATTATTAAATTCATTTTAAAAACAATATGCGAGTCGCTGTCACCACAACAGAGCTAACTTAAACAGGCATCAGCATATATGCTAACTCTAACCTTACTATTAACAGCTACAGGAGCAGCCAGTGTTGTCTTCTGCCAGTTACTTGTCTAGTTCGCTCCATGACTTCGACGCCGGTCAAGGTTCAAGGTTCAGTTCTTGTGATAAGCACGGCTTTGCTGTCACAATCGTCGCCGACGAGCGCCCGGGGTCGCGAGCTGTTCCTCCCCATATGTCGTGCACGAGGACGACAACAAGCGTGAGAAATTTGGTCGGGTGGATAATTAACACCTATCGCCTTCAGTGTACAGATGCCAATGTACACGTCCATGTGGTTCTGGTGTAGGGCCATAGCTCACTCGTTCTAAGGTTTGTAAGCTGGATAAAGAGGGGAGACGCCCAAGCCAGAACCTCTCACGCAAATCTTTTATGATGGGATAACTCTTAATTATATATTTTTTGTATTTGTTTGGTTATGTCCCTCGCTATGTTTAAAGAAACACTAGATGTCAACAACATCGGCGACGAAGATGGCTCACAACATAAAACTACACCCCCTTCCACGCCTTCTAACGACACAAGTTGATAGAAGATGATGATGATGATGATGATGATGATAATACTCATGACAATAATAATAACAAAACATTGGCCATTGACCTACAATAGAACAATTAGATAGATGTTTAAGCATACAACCATGAAGGAATGATTATTCCGTGAGATAAGCAGAAGAAAAGGTGGACATGTTATTAGAGGAAACATAAGACCACACTTTATGTACATATAGAGCGTAGGATACAACGTTGGTAGAGTGGCTGCTTCTTTCCGGCTGCAACTTGTTCCAGCCAACCCAGCTGTAAACGAGTACCAGATTTACTGTTAGGAGAATGATAGAGGAACAGGAATTGGTTTTCACAAAACCTGATGTTTTTGGTTTGATTAGAGGTTTCAATTTCTGGATTCTGTGACGAAGACTTGCCCTTTTCTACCCCTGACCGTTGTCCTTTGTGCGGTATCATGTCGTATTGACCAGTTCATGGATTCGTGTGTGTATCAGAACAATGAAGATTCTAGTACCTCATCTCTGGCGGTAATAAAATAAATTTATATATCAGTGATATTGTAAGCCAAGACATCGAAAAAGGGAACTGGCTACCCCCATCTGATAAAAGCTAAAACCTATTATAGATAAGTTTCTACCACAGCATCCCCGACTACAGTATATTTGTATTACTCGATGTATCCATGAATGTAAACAGCAAGTTGGCTGTGTTTGTATTCTGACATTCTTTCCTTGACATAATCAACAGTTTCTTGGGCGGATTGTCGCTACGGTTGGCACGTTCTAAATGCATGTTTTTGCTCGTGAGCTTCAATCCCTTCTGTATTTTGTGTTGGCCTTTAACTGGTAGTGGGCGGGGTACATTGGAATGTCTTATATGATCACAGCAGTTCATATTTGTCACACATTAGTTGGTAGTCAGCATTGATTGCTGAGAGTACAGAGAAACAAGAAGACCAAAGTAGAGAGAGAGAAAGAGAGAGAGAGAGAGAGGATGAACAACAGAAATATGAATATTGTTAGATGACTGTTAATTTGTGCAGGTGTTAAAAACAATTCGAGGTAAATCTTCTTCTTCGTACCCTGTCAGACGTCAACTTGAGTTTTTTCGAAGAAGGCAGCTGTCATCCTGAGGCTGTCGACACTGCCATAGAGCTTGTCTAGTGTTGCCACTGGTGATGGCCACATGTGCTTTCTCTGGTTCTCGTATGTCGGGCAATTTTGCAGCAAATGTTCCGCGGTCATTTTCCCTGTACCACAGGTGCATTCGTCAGTACCACCTTTCATCAGTTTATTGAATAGATGGTACCTCAGTCTGTTGTGGCCTGTGCGGAGTCTGAAGACCACGACCTGCTCTCTTCTGTTTATCTGGTAGTAGGCATAATTTTTTTTGGTAGCCAGTATGCTCTGTTTCCCATTCGGCCATGTATCTGGCCCTAATAAACCTTTTGAACTCTTCGTAGGTCACACTAGAATCTGGTTGTGGTAACCTTGCACCTTCTTTAGCCAGTCTGTCTGCCTCCTCGTCCACTACTCCAGCGATGTTAGGGCCTGCTGCATCCGATTGTTTGATATGGTGAGATTTTCTTCAGTGGTCCACAAAGCCAGATCGTCTGCAAACATGGATCTGTGGACTCTTCTTAATATATTATCTATTATGTTGTTTATATACACAAGAAAAAAAGTGTGGGTGACAGTACTCCCCCTTTTGGTACTCCCTGCTCCAGTGTCACATTTTTGCTCATCTTCCCTTGAACTTGAACTCTGGCTGTTCTGTTTTCGAGATAGTGGCTGATCAATCTGTACATTTTTCCAGATACTTTACTTCTTTATAGCTTGACTCTTTCCCCACCTTGTCAAATGTCTTCTCTATATCCACCCAAACCGCTACTGTATGCTTTTTCTCCTGGCATGCATCCTCTATTTTCTGCGCTATGAGAGTGATCTGATCCTCAGTGGAACTGTGTTGTCTACATCCTGCTTTCTGTGGAATTAATATGTGTTTTCTTCCAGTTGCCGCATCAGTCTCATGTTTATCATACGCTCCATCAGTTTACCTACACAGCTCAGTAGACTGATAGGCCTGTATCAATTTTGGATCTGTTCTATCTTTTTCTTTCTTTGGTACTGGTATTCGATGTAAATGATTTTAACATGAAAAGGAAAAGGTAATCCTTTCGCAATCATTGATGTCGAGGTTGAAGTGTTAGAGACTTCACTGTACTAGGCCTCAGCTTTTTATGAGGTGGGGTGACCAACTCATGTAGTCGCCACATTTCCTTCAATGACACTTAGCGACGTACAGGTTTAGTTATTAATGAGAATATCATTTGACAGAGTTGAGAGTAAGTAAACACGATTAGAAACGTGAATCAGTTTCTACAGCTTTATGAAAATGGTTAGAGTTAGTGTGTGACTTTATCTATGCAGAGATAGCATTTCTTGAAATCATTCCTCCTGCATAGTTTATAAGAATGAAATAGCCGATATCCTGACTTCAAAAGCCATATCAGCATGTTGTTGTTATTGTTGTTGTATTTATTGTTGTTGTAGAATGCCCGTAATATGTAAGATTAATTTTGTGTGCGTCCTGTAAAAGACGTTAAGTGGCGGGCTGCAACATAATGTAAGAATAGCCTCGAGAGTTTGAAAGATTAGTTGGCAGGGGCATAAACTTAAACATAAACATACATCTAAGTACCTTGGAATTACAATGGATCGCACATTGTCCTACAAAAATAAAAAGTTAGCACAATCATAAAACGTACTGAGTAAGCCAACACGGCATAACTTAACTTAACATAACGTTTTTATATTGGTTTAGAAAACTCATCAGAGTCTGTAGACAACCAGTTCCATTTGCATTACCCTGCTCTAATAACTATGTACATCCTATTTATTCTTAAATGCATTAACTGTCTCTGCCTCCACTATTTCCTGGGGCAAAGCATTCCAAGCATTCACCACTGTCTGAATAAAAAAAAATGTCATGTGTCCAATTTGGACCTTTCGTTAGTTAATTTGTATCTGTGCCCTCTTGTTCTCCCTGGTGGTTGTATTTTGAAAAACTTGTTATAGTCTAATTTAACTTTTCCTGTGATTATGTTATCAACTTAGATTAAGTCAAGTTTAATTCTTCTCTTTTCTAGACACTAACGGCCGGTTTTTCTGAGTCTTTCCTCGTAACTGTAATTCTGGAATCCCACTATCAGTTTTGTCGATATTCTTTGTATCGTTTCCAGCATATTTATAGCTTTTCTACGATAAGGACTCCACACCTGTACACAGTACTCCGATCTAGGTCTAACTAATGCTTTATACAGTTTGTCAATCACCTCATTACTCCTATGTTTAATATTTCTTTTTTTTATCATACCTAACGTGGCATTTGACTTTTTCACTGCTACCTGGACTTGCTCACTCACCTTACCTGTAAGCTCTATTATTACCCCTATGTCCCTTTCGTTATCTATCATTCTAGTATTGTTCTCGCCCATACTGTAATTTTGTTCCATTTTTTACTTCACACCACTCAGAGTACTCCTTATTTATGCCAATCGCTGTCTTCATCCCGTTAACCAACTTTCAAACAATTCGGCAATCTGCCGATCTATCCCATGTGATTTTAACTTTGTAAAATCTAGATAAATAACATCCACTGGTTCTCCCTTATCTATGATTTTAGTAATCATCTCCATGCACTCCAATAGATTTGTTTAGCACGGTCTCCCTCTAGTAAACCCATGCTGACTATTTCTGATTGGAAAAAACCTTTCTAGATGCATTACAATGTTTTCTTTCATTATTGACTCTAACAATTTACAGACTATGCTCGTGAAACTTACTTAATTTTCTGGATATGATTTCTTTCCTCTTTTGAATAAGGGAATCACTCCTGCATCTTTCCAATCTCATGAAACAATCCCTTTTGCAAGTGATTGAGAAAATAATATAGCCAATGGTTTAACTAGTTAGTCTATACTTCAAATAGCATTGATGAATGGATACCATCTTGATCTGTACATCTATCCAATTTTTATCCTTCCAATCTTTTTAGAATCATTTCCTCCGTAATTCAGAATGATTTTAATCGAACTATATCCATTTGACATTTGAAAATATGTATAGGCTCTGGTATCTTGGAGGAGTGTTCTTTTGTATAGACTGTGCCAAAGTATTGATTTATTAGATTAGCTATCTCCCTATTTTCTCTGCTTATTGTCACTGAACTGTCTACGAGAAAGCCTACCTTGTCTTTAGGTCTTTGTTTATTTCTAACATTAGAAAAGAAGCTTTTACCATCAGTCTTGATCCTATTAGTAAGTTTTTTTCGAAGTCTATTTTTGCAGCTTTATTTACTTTCTGAGCTATGTTTTGCTTGTCCAAATATTTTAAATATATTTCTTTTGATTTACTTGCCCTTATATACTTTGTCCAGGCTTAATTTGAAGCTCTTGTACATTTAGCTACAAATCTAGTAATCCACTTTTTATGATTGGTGTTTACCTCCATACATGGAACATATTCGACTTTTAGTTCTAAAAGTGTTTTGAAACACTCTGCCTCTTGTTCAACGTCTGTACCTCTGACAATATCTTTCCAGTGTATGTGGCTGTCTGTATCTTTCATCTTCTGTACATCTGTTTTATAGTAGTATGCTCGCGAGTGTATATTTACATACATTGTAAAGGATGTTATAGGATATATTTTATGGACAACTGATCACTACAGCTAAAGGAATCGACTACCCCCACACCGCGATTCAAGGACGTATACAAGATGAACATGACGTCATGCGACATCCATCCGAAAGCTCAGGATTGAGTCGATTGCAGACAGTCAGTTGGGACGTGCACAGTATTTGCCGACGCTTGTAGAGACCATCTGGATCCAGAGAAATGGGCACAACTGAAAAGATCGGGGAACACCCCGGCAAGTCAGCCTCCTCAGCCCCGTTGTACGATCTGCGACAGGGACTGCCACTCACGTACCGGCGTTTGCAGCCATAGCAGACTGTGTCGAAATACGGGAGACAGAGCTGGGCAAACTTCGCCAGGGCGCCAGGCGCATTATGATCAGTGAGTGAGACGCAAATGAACTGATGAATATTAAATGTATTTACTTGTCTTGGCGTGGCTTCGTTTGTTCTCCATCTCCCGCTACCAAACCCTGACACGGGCCTAAGTAGCAGAACGCAGTCCAGAGAACGGAATGCGTTATGTCGATATTTGCACCTTTCGGTCAAACACATCCGACTTCAGCAAGCATTTTTTGAGTACCGGGTTAGCATTCCCTCTTCGATCCCTTCTCCTTAGCCAGTCTGCTCTGTTGCAGCCTTTTTTCTAGAATACTGCGCGGACGTGTAGAACGGCCTTGGCAGCTCCGATTCGCTAGCCCTTACGCTATCAATCAGCTATGGCTCGCTGACCGCTGCAGCTCATGCGCTGCTCACCATCTTGATCCTGTATTTAATTGATTTTGAAGAAATATGATCATGACAATAATAATGGGCATATCGCCGTCGATGAGAATAACCAACATCATCATGTGTCATACTGCGCTTTTAAGTCTGTGGGCGGATGCGTGCATGCCAGATTAAGAAAACACAAGCTGTGCTGGTTTTCCCTCTACTCTATACTTTCATCTGATCGCCCGTCGACCCTCGCTAAGTGCATGCAAGGCTCTTTTTGGCCTCGTCTTTTTCAGGCTAAACGATTTACTGCCAGGATTCACTGAATCGCTTTTATTGACCTTCACATGATCGCCTTACTGCGCTAAGCTCGCTAAACTGAAGATTCTTTTGGAACCTTTAGCTTGACATTCGAGAATCTTGGCCAGTCTATCTCACTTTAACTTTCTACAAAAGTGTATGAATAGTGTAGTAGTAATGAAAAGAGTATGGTTATTTGTGATGTGGTCTTGTAGCCAATTTGAAGTATGTGTCATGTAGAAGTGATTCAACCTCCTGGCGTGTTTGCCGTACACACTCCAGCTCTCTCACCCATAGATCATGGTTTAGAGACTGGCCGGATGTTTGCCAATCAGATTAGTTGCTGTTTAACGATATACTTCATTTAAACATTCAAATTTTCTTCGGGCAATATCAGGTAGTACTATTTACTCAAGTTTTTCTTCTTTTTCTTTCTCTTCTTTTTCTTCTTCTAATTCTTTCTCTTCTTTTTCGTCTCCTTTTTTTTCTTCGTCTTCTTCTTCTTCTAATTCTTTCTCTTCTTCTTCTTCTTCTTCTTCTTCTTATTATTATTATTATTATTATTATTATTATTATTCTACTTCTTCTTCTCTATTTTCTTCTTCATTCTTTACTTCTTCTTCTTTTTCTTCTTCTTTTCCTTCTTTTTCTAGCTCACCGACAATTGTATTAAGTCTACACGTAAAGGCCAGTTCTATGGACAAAGTCTACTGTGGTGGGGAGTTCTTCAAGACTTTCACAAAAGTGTGTATGTGTGGGTTCGTCTCCGCTTTAGCATGTTACAGTCTTGACAAAGGAAGGGTTTTGATACTGACACGTAACTACATACCGAGGAGCGCGGTAGCTGTCAATCACAATGGACAAGCAGAAATTGTAGGACTCGATATAATGACACAAGAAACGAAGATCCGTATCTTCAACCTATATGGCCCACCCAACAAAGACCTGTCGCTCTCGAGTATGGAAATCAAGGACTCCAGCTGCCTAGTAGTTGGAGACTTCAACAGCCACTCGGAGAGATGGGGATATTCGGACACAGACAACAGAGGTGATGAAGTGGAAGACTGGGAGATAGACACAAATCTCTATCTTTTCAATAGGCCGGAGGACAGCCTAGCTTCTATTCTAGAACATGGCATACCACCTCTACTCCAGACTTGGCCTTTTCCACGGTTGATATTCACCACAAAATAGACGGCCAGGTGCTCAACCAAGTGGCAGGTAGCGACAAAAGGCCAATTAGGCTAGAAATTGATATGGAAGTAGGCCCAGAGGAAATAAAAGCGCTCCCACGTTGGAACTATAAACGAGCCGACTGGGACAGATTTGCAATTCTGACAGATCGGCTATGAGAAACCATCAACACACGGAATAACAATATGAAACCTATGGTGGAAAGCCTAAGCAAAGCAATAATGCAAGCAGCCACCGAAACCATCCCAAGAGGGGCAAGAAAAAACTATAAGCCATATTGGAATGATGAATTGCAGAAAGCGGAAGACGAAGTCTCAAATGCTAGGAACATGGCAGAGAGAGAACAATATATGTAGGCAAATATCGCCCTCAATGCTATCACGGCGAATTACAAAAGAACACTAAACCAAATAACAAGAGACAGCTGGAAAAATAAAACAGAAAGCCTCAATTTAGATAAAGAAGGGAACAAACTATGGAAGTCAGTCAATACCATGAATGACGAAACACCATCAAATAAACAAATTACCATCAAGCATGGCGACAACATGCTTACTGGAAAAAAAAGCAGCAAACGCCTTTATAGAACGAACACTATGCCAGAGCAAACCACATTGATGTCCCTACAGACAGGCACACATACATTAGTGAAGAACAAAAGAGCCACGACAACATCAATATGGCACCAGAGGAGCACATGATGGCAATACTAACAATGAATGAAATGGAAGAGGCCATGAGAACTTTAAAGAAAAAGAAATCGCCAGGAAAAGATGGGGTAACACGAAATGCTGATGGGGTTGGGCCAAACAGCAAAGAGGAAGTTACTATCAGTCCTGAACCAAAGCTGGAAAAGGGGAATTGTACCTCAGACATGGAAAGACGCTGTATTTATACCAGTACCAAAGAAAGAAAAAGATAGAACAGATCAAAATGGATACAGGCCTATCAGTCTACTGAGCTGTGTAGGTAAACTGATGGAACGTATGATAAACACCAGACTGATGTGGCATCTGAAAGAAAAACACATACTAATTACACAGCAAGCAGGCTTTAGACATATCGTCTAAGGGAAAGTTGTTAGCCATTTGTGTTCTATGGTCTCCCTTGTCAAGTGTTTGGCACGTACCCCTTCTCGGAATAATGTTTTTAAATACATAAAATACAATAGCAAAGAACCAGTTATATAGAAATAGTTAAAAAACAAACACAAAAGTACATGTGATATATGTGTCTTTCTTAACAATTTCAATAGAAACACAATACATTTAAAATAGAAGAAAGTTAATTTCATTATTGTTTGAATGAACGTGCTGCGTATATATGCAGAACAATCTGCAACCTGAACTAACAAGACCGTCGCCGCTGGGACTGGGAAGCCTTCTCGTTCATTAAAACTGTCCAAAATCACTGGAGGACAAATTGAGAGTGATCCACGGCCTCTCTTGAGAGACGCTTGGTCGGAATCACTCTCCGTAACCAAGGCATGCAAAATTACTACAATTTGGACATAACGACGATTGTCCCTGATACGGTATTCTGTGCAGACAAGGCAAACTATAGATGGGCAGGTCACATGTTGAGACAAAACGATGGTCGATGGAGCACAGCGACAGTTGTCTGGTACCCCCCAAGTAAAAAAAAAAGAGACCCCGGGGAAAACATCCATTGCGTTGGTCAAGCTCTCCTGCTGTCCGCAACATCCGAGATGTCTTTAATAGAATGCTTACCAACCACTGGACTGCCGTGACCCAAGGCAAGGTCCGCTGGAAACGGATAGGAAACCCTCAGCAAGGCTGAGGAACGGGTCACAAAGATCAAGAAATGATGACAGCTTGCAGGCTTGTTGTTTCCCTTTTTCGAAGAGGATTCAACTGTTGTGTTGTACAAACCACACGTTTGCCATGTTAGACATCTAATCGGTTTCGATTTATTTTTATTTTTTGCTACAAATGTCGAAAATCCATATTTGCAGAGATATATTGTTGGAAATGGAATGAAAACTTGCATAGCTCGCTTTACAAGATAAGGCTAGTTTAAAAACTGCATTGTATACAGTCTGTTCACACCAGGACTGTGTCCACGTGCCATCTAGCCAGGTGGGTCTAACAACTAGCGAAATGTAAAAGTACTAATGAGCGTAAACACAACTCAACGAAGTCCAAAATTTATACCTGAATTTAAAGTACAACCAAGATAACGATCACAGGCAAGGCAAAGACCAAACCTGAAGTTATTTTAGAACAACAGAAGATTGAGAAAGTCACAAGCTTTGAGTACCTCGGCTCAGTTATAAGCGCCAATTGGCTACGGCAATGCAGAGGTTCAATAAAATGAGAAACTGATGACAGAACATTCATAAAATGAAAATAACTATTCTGTGAACTTGCATTATACCGATGAAGACATGCGGATGTGAAACGTGGACCCCCACACAAACACTTAAGAAAAGGATTGCATCTTTTGAACTAAAGGACTACAGAAAAGTGCTCAAAATACAATGGATAGCAAAAAGGAAAAATGCAGATATCCTTAACTTAACTTAACGTCCTTAAACTGGTTTAGAAGACTCTGCAGAATCTGTATACATACAGTTTCATTTCATCACCTTGCTCTAAAAGCTATGCGCATCCAATTTATTCTTAAATGCATTAACTGTCCTTCCCTCCACTACCTCCCCTGGCAATGCATTCCAAGCATTCACCACTCTCTAATTAAAACAATATTTCCTAATATCGAATCTGGACCTCTCTTTAGTTAATGTGTAACTATGCCCTCTTGTTCTAGTTGGTGGCTGTATTTTTTTTTAAAACTTGTTATAGTCTAATTTATCCATTCCTCTGATCATCTTATAAGCCTGTATTAAGTCACCACAAATTCTTCTCTCTTCTAGACACTGTAGGCCGGTTTTTCCTCATAACTGTAATTCTGCAATCCCACTATCAGCGTTGTCGCTCTTTTTTGTATTATTTCCAGCATGTTTGTATTCCCTCTATGATAAGGACTCCACGCCTGTACACATAACTCCAATCTAGGTCTAACTAATGCTTTATACAGTTTGACTATCACTTCCTTCCTCCTATGTTTAATATTTATTTTTATCATACATAACATTGCATTTGCCTTTTTCATTGCTACCTGAACTTGCTCACTCACCTTACCTGTATGCTCTAGTATAACTTCTAAGTCCCTTTCCTTATCTATCTTTGTAATATTGTTCTCTCCCATTCTGTAATTATGTTTCATATTGGATCTACCCATGTGGATGACTGTACATTTAATCACATTAAACTCCATTTGCAAACTTACAAACCACTCTCGAATTTTATCTCAATATATCCACATCTGCTTGAGATATAGATAAAGATATAGATATACTATAGATCCTACTTAATATCAAGAAAAATTGGTTAGTAAACAACATCTTGTCTCGAAAGCTAAAATAGTTTCTTCTTCTTCTTCGTTCGTCTTCAGATTTCAGCTTCCAGTATTTTAACGAAGGCAGCAGTCGACTCAAGGCTCTGTACGCTTCCGTACAGCTTCTCGTGGAAGGACACTGGCTGTTGCCAATTGTTACTTCTTTTGTCGGTATACAGCGGACATGACTGCAAAATATATTATGCCTTCATGGGGGCTGTGCCGCAGGCACAAATGTCTGTAGTGCCAATCTTGAACTTTTTGTACAGATGGCATCTGAGTCTGTTGTGACAGAAAATAGCCGGAAAATGATCACCTGGTCTCGCCTGGAGAGTTGATGGTAGGCATCGTTTTCTATGTGGCCAGGGTGATCCTATTTTCCATTTTGCACTGTACGTTGTCCTGATGAATGCTTTAGTTTCATTGTATGTGATTTCTGTATCACTCTGCTGCAGCATTCCTCGCTCTCTGGCGAGCCTGTCCACCTCTCCGTTGCCTGGAATGTCGCATTGGACTGCTTTTTTTTTAAGCACTGGGCTCTTTAGGGCCATTACACTGCTAGGTCGTCTGTGAAAATGACCACTTGCTTTGCTGTATAATAGTTTGACCACATCAAACGCCATACTGACCTAGAAAGAACGTTACAGGAGGGTTTGGTGCTTGGAAAGCGGGGCTGAAGCAGACTGATGAAAAGATGGAAACAAGACATCACGGAGGTCCTGACGATGACAACGATAGAGGCGATACTTCTGGCTAGAGATCGATTTACAGATCGGCTGTTGTGAAAGTGATTTTCTGCAAATGACATGCAACATGATGATGATGATGATGATGATAATAATGATGATAATGATGAAAGTGAGCGATGATTTTCTGTGCGGTCCACACCGATCAGCACATTTGCATTCCGTTCTCTGGACAACATTCTGCTACTTAAGCCATATCAGGGCTTGGTGGTTCAAGATTGAGAACGAACGACCGTAAGCCAGCAAGCCATATAATTAAAAAAACAGAATGCGATACTGGAGAAAACACTAAAAAGCTATCTTTCTTTTTTTTTGCCTCGTTTACCTTGGTTCCTAAGAGGCAGTATATTGTTCTGTGTTTTGCACTTTACAGCCTGGTTAAACCATATTCAGCAAGAAATTTAATAGGTGTACGACCCTGTCAGATCAGGAATCTGAACACAGACATGTTTTGTTTGTGAGCTATCGAAACTTTGCAACCACGTATGAACACTTCTATAAAAGCTTAACACATGCAATTCCAAATTCATATCTTTTCTATCGTTATCGCTGCTTGTTTCAAATCTATCAATAACATGATCTCCCATAGTGTATCCGGGGGACCTTACTGAGAATTGTAGAATATAACCGCCACAGAATACTGTTACAGTAGGTCAAGGGCAAACAATCTTAAGGTGAGCGATGTATGTATTTCTCCTGAGTGGCCAAAACATTAATTGCATGTTGAAAGCGAGGACTAAGAGTTGTCCATGGATGTGGCAATCTCAAAATGTACAAATTATCGCTACCCTACTGCAAATAACTAGGAAAAGTATTTCCTAAAAGCTGTTTATGGTATGTCAAATACAATGCTGGACCCTTGCTTCAACAAAAAGAGATGAGTAATTATGATTTAACTTTACTTAACGTCTTTATACTGGTTTAGAAGACTATGCATAGTCTGTACGCAACCAGTTCATTTACATTTCCTTGCTCAATAAGCTATGCGCATCCAATGTATTCTTAAATGCATCAACTGCCTCTGCTTCCATCACTTCCTGTGGAAATGCATTCCAAGCATTCACCCCTATCTGACTAAAGAAATATTTCCAAATATCCAATCTTGACCTTTCTTTATTTAATTTGAAGCTTGGCCTTTTTTGTTCTGATTTGATTAATTGAACTCCATGCATGTATTGAAAGGCGTGACTAAAGAGAGTTGTGCATGAGGATAGCAACCTCATCATGCAAGTAAACTGTTACATAAACTCCAACTGCAGGATCATGCAAAGCTTTTTTGCTGAAGTCATCTTGATGGAGGTTGAATGTACTTGTACTGATGTGCTTCGGCTGGCGCGAAAAATATCAAGAAAAGAGATCTTCCTTGTTCGTCTGCAGACCTCGAATTAAATTACTCTAACGAAGGCAGCAGTTGACTTGAGGGTCTGAGCACTTCTGTACAGCTACTCGTGGAATGACACTGGTTGTTGACAAATGCTACTTCTTGTCGGTAAACGATGGACAGGGCTGCAAAATGTGTTCTGATGTCATGGGGGATGTGCCGAGAAGATAGATGGCCAGCTAGAGTCGTTGCCTTGTGTTTTAATTCAAGTCAGGTAATCCTCATTCTTAACCATTGTCTTTCGTGTTGATCGTCCACGGCAACGGTTGATGAGTCTCGGGCAGCGTGGAGGAAAACGGAGTATAATCGAAATGTCTCAGCGAGGTGTTCCGCGGGAGACTCCATTAGTGGTGAGGTCTTGTATTTCGTATAGTGTAAAGTGCAGAATCTGCAACAAAAGAAATAAGATTTGTAAGATTCTGTGTTTATATTAATCTTAGTCTTAGTAGACCTGTAATTATACAAGGGAAGATGACCCTGTGGAGGTCCCAGCTGTGGTGTGAGCTGGATAAAGGAGGGATGAGGATTTCCTGCTTAGCGTGTTAGGCTCGAGCAGCTTATTACTCCGTTGTGTTAAGACAAGTGCCAAGAAGTTTGGTTAATAGATCAGGGAGTCCATCTTAATGGAATTCCCTAGTAGTGGATCCAACGGGAAGCTTCGACTGGTTCATTTCTTCTTCTCCTTTTTCGTTCGTCTTCTGACATCAACTTTAATGACTCTAACGAAGTCATCAGTCGACTCAAGGCTCTCTACGCTTCCGTACAGCTTCTCGTGGAAGGACACTAGCTGTTGCCAAATGCTACTTCTTTTGTCGGTATACTGTGGACATGAGTGAAAAATATGTTCTGCCTTTATTTTGCACTGTACGTTGCCCCGATGAATGCTTTAGTCTCATTGTATGTAGTTTCTGTATCTAACGACGTAGGTTAGGTTCTTGATTTTGTTCCATAGCGGTATTTTAACCATTCCTATCTATTTTGTATACTCCACAGGCGATAAGAGAGAGACTGGAACATGAGGGAACTACGTTTTGAACTCTCCCAGTTTTACTACTATAATCGCTCAGCAATTTATATAATGTGCAGACCGACACTGTGCATTAATGTCTGAAATAGTATCTTGCTATCCACATGTTAAAAAACTGACCCTAGGCATTACAGTTCTAACTAGTATCTTACTATCCATATTTTAACAAACTCACCCTAGGCATTACAGTCCTAGCTAGTATCTTACTATGCTACATCAAGTTTTAATGTCCTATATATAGTATCTTACTATCCACAGACTATCATTCCAGCATTAAATTTTGATGTCCTACACAGTATCTACCTAAGCACATGGTAACAGTCTTTTATATAATACCTTACTATATGAATATTAACATACAGACAATAAACGGTATTGTCCTACAAAGTATCGCACTATCCCCATTAAACATAAGTTCACTGACTCGAAACTTTACAGTCCTACATTGTAATTTGCTATCTGTATATTAACAGACCAATACCAAGTTTTATTGTTCTTCAAAGTATTATACAATCCCAATGGCATCAGACTGACAGAGAGCTTTAATGTCTTACACAGGATCTTACAATCCACATATTAACAAACCAACTCTAGATTGAATGCACTGCACAGTATCCACTATCCAGATGTTAGACTTACCCAACACATTGATGTCCTACATAGTTCCTTACTGCCACCATGTTAACAGGCCAACACAGAGTTTGAAGGTCTTACAGAGTATCTTACTATCCACATGTCAATAGGCTAAGACAGAGCTTTAATGTGCTACAGAGTATCTTACTATCTACATGTTAACAGGCCAACACAGAGCTTGAATGTCCTACAGAGTATCTTACTAACCCAATGTTAACAGGCCAACACAGAGCTTGAATGTCCTACAGAATATCTTACTATCCACATGTCAACAGGCCAACACAGAGCTTGAATGTCCTTCAGAGTATCTTACTATCCAGATGTTAGCAAGCCAACATAGAGCTTGAATGTCCTACAAAGTATCTTACTATCCACATGTCAACAGGCCAACACATAGCTTGAATGTCCTACAGAGTATTTTACTATTCATTTTACAACAGGCCAACACAGAGCTTGAATGTCCTACAGAGTATCTTACTATCCACATGGCAACAAGCCAAAACAAAGCTTGAATGTCCTACGTAGTATTTTACTATCCACTTGTCAACAGGCAAACACATAGCTTTAATGGGCTACAGAGTATCTTAATATCCACATGTCAACAGGCCAACACAGAGCTTTAATGTCCTACATAATATTTTACTATCCACATGTCAACAGACAGACACATAGCTTGAATGACCTACAGAGTATCTTACTATCCACATGACAGCGTACTTCGAAGAAGATATCTTACTGTACCTATGTCATCAGCCCGACTCTGAGCTTTGCTATCCTACATGATATTGTACTATCCACATGTTTTAATGTCATTCATAGCATTTTACAGTCTCCCTGTCAACAGACCAACACCAAGCTGTAATGTCCTAATATAAAATCTTTCTTTCTAAATGTAAGTAGACCTAATATCAAGCTGTAATGTACTACATAGAATCTTACTATCTAAATTTTAACAGACCGATTCTATTCGCTAATATTTTATATATATTATCTTACTGTCACCATGAGGATGGTGTGGCCTAGTGGTTAAGGTGGCACGGCTCAAAACCCAAAGGTGCTGGGTTCAAACCCCATAACAGCGCCGTTACCCCGGTAAAGCGAAACCTTAGAAAATGCAAGAGGACGCAGACCATTACAAAAAATGCATGCTGAAGTTGGATGCACTTGGCCGACAGGCGCAAAATAAACACCACAGTACAATGTACACCACCTTGGGGATTAGAGAAACAAGGTAAACTAAACAAAAAACAAAAAACTGTCACCATATCAACATAATTACACTAAGCTTCAGTGTCCTATATATTATCTTAATGTCCTCATATAACCAACCGATTCTTTAGATTTAATGCGATACATAGCATCTTACTGTCTACATATTAGCATACTATCTGAGTATCCCAACAGTAACATACACGAACAGTCACCTAACTTTACTGTCCTGCATAGCATTTTACAATCCTCATGTTAACAAACCTACCTAAAAGCATTAGTGTGCTACATAATATCTTACTGACCCCACTTTAACAGATCTAAACTGAGCTTGACGGTCCTATAAAGTATCTCACTGACGCCACTTTAATAGACCAAATCTTATTTTTAATCTCCTACATAGTATCTTAGTATCAGCATAACAAAAGATGAAGGCTAACACTGAGCTTTAAGGTCCTAGGTAGTATCTTACTGTCTGTATATTAAAAGATGGACACCAAGATAATTGTCCTGTAAAGTATCATACCATCCCTATCTTAGCAGGCCGACAAGAAGCTGTAATGTCCTACATAGTACATTACTAATTTGCATGTTAATAGCCAAACACCGAGCTTTTGGCATAGATGACGTACATAGTATCTAACTATACAACTGTTAGCAGACAGACACTGAGTTTTATTGTCCTATGTAGCATTAAACTGTTTGCATGTTTACAAACCATTCCCATTTGTTAATGTCCTACATGTAATCTTACTGTCCAGAAGTTAACAAACTAACACAAAGCTTAAATGACCTACTTTTTATCTTTCTGTACAAGGATAGCGGTCTGACACAAATCTTTAATATCCTACCTATTGTTTTACTATCCACACGTTATAACAGAAAGAAAGCAAGCTTCACTTTTCTACATAACATCAAACTATCAACTTTATAACACACAGACAGTGAACTTTCATGTCCTACTTATTTTCTTAATATCCACATGTTAATATACATCAACTGAGAAATAATGTTGTATATATTTTCTCACTATCCACATGAAAACAGACCAACCTCATTAACAGGTGTCCTACATAGTATATTATTTCCCCCAGGTAAACAGACCAAAACTGAGTAGTTATGTCCTACATAGTATCTTACTCTCCGCTTGTTAACAGACCAACACTGATCTGTAATGTCCTTTATAGTATCTTACTATCCCCATGTCAAAATACCAACACAGAGCAGTAATGTCCTACATAGTATCTTACTATCCGCGTGTTAACAGAATGACAGCTAGCTTTACTTTACCTCATAGTATTGTACTATCCACTTGTTAGCATTCGAACAGTGAGCTTTCATGTCCTACATATTTTCTTAATATTCAAATGTTAACGCATAACAGCCGAGATGTAAAGTTGTATATATTATCTTTCCCCTTGATAAAACATCAACACTGAGCTGTAATGTCATACATAATATCTTACTAATCATCATGTTTACAGACCAACACAGCGAACACGTGACCTACACAATATCTTACAGTTCACATGTATTAACAGACCAACACTGAGAACACGTGTCCTACACAATATCTTACAGTTCACATGTATTAACAGACCAACACTGAGAACACATGTCCTACAAAATATCTTACAGTTCACATGTATTAACAGACAAACATTGAGCATTTCTGTTCTATTAAGTGTGTTACCTTCCATTTGTTAACAAATAGAAACCAATAATACATTTCCTAAACAGCATCCTGCTGTCCCCATGTCATTAGACCAACAACGAGCTGTGATGTTCTAAAGAAATATTTACTATCAATACATTAACAAACCCACACTGAGCCTTATCGCCAAAATAAAAGTATCTTCCTTTCCCCCCAGAAAGAGATGCAATAGACTTAATTATTTTATCTGACTATCACAATGCAAACAGAATCACACCGTGGTTCAATGTCCTTTATATTATCTTGATATTCACAGGACAAAAGAAGTAGACGGACAACAAACTCTACTGTCCCACATAGTATCTTACTTTCCACCTCTCAACAAACTGACCATGTCCGTTAATGTTGTACATATTATACTACTAATCACATGTTAATAGATCCACACTTTGCTTCAATGCCCTACATTTTATCTTTGAATCCCCATGCCAGAAGAACACTTAGCTTTACTGTTATACATACTATCTTACCATCCACATGTCGACAGACCAGCACCAAGATTTGCTACAATAAATATTATCTTACCATCCACATGTTAACAGACCGGCAACAAGATTTGATACCCTACATATTATTTTACCATCCACATGTTAACAGACCAGCACCGCGATTTGATACTCTATATATTATCTTACCACCCACACGTTAACAGACCAGCGCCAAGATTTGCTACCCTAAATATTATCTTACCATTCACATGTTAACAGACCAGCACCGAGATTTAATACCTTATATATTATCTTACCACCCACATGTTAACAGACCAGCGCGAAGATTTGCTACCCTAAATATTATCTTACCATTCACATGTTAACAGACCAGAACCGAGATTTGAAACCCTAAATATTATCTTAAACTCCAAATGTTAACAGACCAGCACCAAGATTTGATACCCTAAATATTATCTTACAATCCATTTGATAACTGACCAATACTGTAACAGTTCCCGCCGGAGCAAGGGGAGTTTAGGATGCCTGAACATGTCAAGGTCACTCACCGTCTCAGCAAAGGAGAACAGAGTTGGGTTAAGGAATGTGGACAGATAGAAACTGACCACTGGCCTTCTGATTTTGGTAGGGGGAGATTGATTGACAGACGAAATTGGCAACGGGGCTTGCTGCGAGAGAATGAGTGACAGGTGTGCAAAGTGTTTCGTTCCAATTGGGATTGAAGATGACCATACCTGAGATCGATTGGTCAAGCTCTGGCCTTGCTTGAGGATATATAACTCGAGACAAAGTTTAGCTCGAGGGGGGGGGGGGCTGGAGAGAGAGAGGCTGTATGGAGGAGAGTGAGAGAGAGAGAGAGACTGAATGTAGATAGTGTGTTTAACTCACCGACTTTAGATAGAGGAGCGATTGATAGACGGTTGGACGAATGTTTAGTGATAGAACAGGATCGCTCAAATAGGTGTGTGAGTTTTGCATTAATGGATAATCTGAAAGTGTGTTTGTAAGCAAGGACACATTGTGAGCGAGCTATGTCGAGATCGCCCGCCTGAGGGGATTTCAGTGAGGAAGAGTATTTGATAAGGTGTGTTGAAGACGCAGTTAAGGCGATGTGTCTGTGATGCAATTGCAAGGCAATAGAACTGTTTTTTTTTAGATAGTTGGGAATTCCATCAATAGCTAATGCTTACAATTCCCGTTTTATTAGAATGTTTTGTTAAGATATGTATTATATTGTGTTTGTAATTTCTCTACTCATTCTATGATATGAGTATGATATAATAAATATGCCACCTGCTGTGTGATATGTCATTTACTGAGTATGGTCATGATGATGTGGATGAGTGTGAGAATGTTCTAAGTTCGATCAGGGCAAGCAGAGGGTCTGCTACACGTTATTATTATTTTGGTGCCTGTTGACCACGGATAGTCGTGGTAGATTTATAAATATAGTGCGTGTGTAGCTTTAGATCTTGATTTGCACGTTTAACACAAGTGTCGCAGTTATATATAACTTGTGTGTGTAGTTAGGAATAGAGGAGTAGCTAGTGGTTAGAGTGTTAGTACCATAGACAGCTTTTCCAATCATCTGACTGGTAAGTGTGACATTTTTCTTCCACCCATTGTTGTATTATTGACAAGACTTTGTGCGTACTTGACAGTCTTATAAATTTTTTTGGTGGGCCAGACGGGTTTATTCAATATGTCGAGGTTGGACAATGTTAAACAATGTAATCATTGTCTAGCTTTTGGACATTTGTCTATAGGATGCCCAAATATAATTCGGAATATTAACAGTTCCTGGAGAAGAGGACTGGTTGTCAAAAACAAGCCTTTCATGGCACGAGCAGGAGTGAAGGTTGATGGCACTTGGTCATGTTTATGTGTGTAAATATTTTGATATTTGGATTTTGACAAGCGTATTACTTGCACTTTAATTGATTGTTGTTGGTTTGTTTAAACATGAGTATGTGTCCTGACATCAGTATCAAGGTGTGATACGGACTGAAATACTGATATGAGAATGCGTGCAAATATTTTGACATTTGTATTTAGTGTTTGGGTTTCGACATTGTATGCAATGCATTTGTCTTGTGTTTTGGTGTTGTTTTTTTGTTGTTGTTGTTGAATCATCATGTTTACAGGTATTTGATACAGGTTATATAGGTGATCTACAGAGCAGTATATCTCATCCAGACTGTAAGCCTCCGCAAGCACAAGTCACCACGAGTTCCAGAATCACATGTATGTGGAGTCTTTGCAGAGAAGACTACATTGATCAGAAGTTTTAATATTGACTATGACATATGTTGTCAAATATCGTTTTTGTGGGAAACATAAAGAATGTTGCTGTTTTCTTTGAGAGGGGATAGCTGTCAAGAGAGACAATGATAACTAGCCAGAGGATAACCCACGTAAATTCGTGGCCTCACAGGAGTTAGTATGAAGTGAATTGTCGGACATGGGTCGTAGGAGAGGTGTGTAATGAGACCGCCTGAGAAAATTGACCTGAACTGGTCGAGTGTAACAATGAAGGTTCGTGTCCTTAGAGGAAGGCACGGGAACAGGGCGAGGTATGTTGACCTCAATGAGTAAGGAGAATTCCTTAAGGTGTTTCTGTTTTGATGAGTTAAAGGTCCCGCAGGGACAGACTTGGGTGTATTTGACTGCAAAACGATGTGAAAGTGGGGGCTTGTGTTGTAAAAACGACCAGCCACAGTGTTTTTCTTCTGCTTGTATTGATTGTGTATGTATTACAACAAGTTTATATGTATCAAATGACATGTCTTTTTATGCATGTACGATGTGAGTGAAGTTGTAAACAGGAGTAGTGTTTACATTTTGGATAGTGAAGACGAAAATGGTGGTCATTTGCCAGATGAAAAAAATGACCATCCATGTTTCGGTCTGTAGTTTAGGGAGGTAATGTAACAGTTCCCGCCGGAGCAAGGGGAGTTTAGGATGCCTGAACATGTCAAGGTCACTCACCGTCTCAGCAAAGGAGAACAGAGTTGGGTTAAGGAATGTGGACAGGTAGAAACTGACCACTGGCCTTCTGATTTTGGTAGGGGGAGATTGATTGACAGACGAAATTGGCAACGGGGCTTGCTGCGAGAGAATGAGTGACAGGTGTGCAAAGTGTTTCGTTCCAATTGGGATTGAAGATGACCATACCTGAGATCGATTGGTCAAGCTCTGGCCTTGCTTGAGGATATATAACTCGAGACAAAGTTTAGCTCGAGGGGGGGGGGGGGCTGGAGAGAGAGAGGCTGTATGGAGGAGAGTGAGAGAGAGAGAGAGACTGAATGTAGATAGTGTGTTTAACTCACCGACTTTAGATAGAGGAGCGATTGATAGACGGTTGGACGAATGTTTAGTGATAGAACAGGATCGCTCAAATAGGTGTGTGAGTTTTGCATTAATGGATAATCTGAACGTGTGTTTGTAAGCAAGGACACATTGTGAACGAGTATGTTGAGATCGCCCGCCTGATGGGATTTCTGT